>JAUYWG010000048.1:14239816-14251369 GCA_034779775.1 Enteromius afrohamiltoni
TGCGTTTTAGAATAGGCTTCAGTTAGGGGGAAAAAGGAGTTTTCCCCATGCGTCTTAGCAGACGCAGTACGAGTGAAGTGTCCAAAGGGAACTGTATTATTGACATAAAAGGAAGTGTGATGACGATTTAAAAAAATATTAATATAATATAATAATGAGTTCAAAATAAATGTTTGTTACTAAAAGAGTGTACTAAAAGATTTCTTAGCATCTTGTTTTGGCATGTTTATATGGATTTATATGTACGAAACATTATAAAGTACGTATTATCATGTGCATGTTTTCTCTTCTTTCCAGATCCATCAATGCCTTTCTGCTGGTGTATCTGTGTATCCTCATCAGTAAAGCTGTTGTGTGTACTACGCTAAAGTATGTATGGCAGAGCAAAGAAGGTCAGGATGAGCCTTGGTACAACCAGAAAACTCAGAAGGAGAAAGACACTAATATGGTGAGCAGAGGGTTTCACATCTGACCGATTTGAATATGATTACATGAATCAATTAGCAAGTCCCTCTATGTCATCAGTCAATCTTGATGCAATTAATATACATTATGAGCTAATCTGGCCTCAGGTGGCTGTGGTCAGCTCTTACACAGATCATACTCAATAAATCATAATTAGATATTAGCTTTATGTTTAACCTTTGATGATATCATGTCTTTGAGGAGACTTAATGCAGGTGTTCTGTCTTTGTTTCAGTATTTGAAGATGTTTACAGACTTCCTCTCCTTCATGGTCCTCTTCAACTTTATAATCCCTGTGTCTATGTACGTAACCGTGGAGATGCAGAAATTCCTGGGCTCTTTCTTTATCACTTGGGATAAAGACTTCTTTGACCCGGAGATACAAGAAGGCGCACTTGTCAACACTTCAGACCTCAATGAGGAACTTGGCCAGGTTAGACACTTCTGTTCAAACCTGAGCTCAGATCTGACTCTTGAGCGGTTTATTTTCATATGTAGAGTAAAATGTGTTTCAGAAGTCAACCAAGGCATGACTATAATCTGAGCTGTCCCTGGCTCTTCCATTGAGTAGTGAGGTCACAGATCACCCTTGGCTGGTTATGCAGATGATTACTCTAAATTACAGGCCATGCTTCGTTAAACTGATTAATGCAAGGTTTTGTCACAATTTAATTGTCTGGCCTTATCTTCAAACTCTGTTAATTTGAGAATGTGCTTTATTGCCTGGGTTTATGGTTGTTAAGGTCAACATTTGTCTGCGCCCTGCAGGTGGAATATGTATTTACAGACAAGACGGGCACGCTGACACAGAACAACATGGAGTTCATAGAGTGCTGTATAGACGGCTTCCAGTACAGACACGGAGACACCCGGAGCGAGCTAGACGGCTTCACTGTGACGGACGGGCCTGTGAATAAACTGCAGGTAAAAGCTGGACAGGTAAGTTACACTCATTCGGAGACCCAAAGAACCGCAGATGAGATGGTTTTTACATTTATGGATTGTGTGGTTGAATGTGTACACCTCAAAATGTAAACTGACTGCAGATATAAATCCTCTGTGGTCGAGATATAAACACAAAGGCAGTAAATACCGATCTGTATACTGAGAGTTGTCATAATACAAAAAATACAAATACCAGTGGAAGTGGGATCACTTTTCTCTACCAGTTTTGATAAACAAATATGTGACCCTGGACAACAAAACCAGTCGTAAGTGTTAATTTTCTGAAATTGAGATTTAAACATGATCTGAAAGCTGAATAAAAAAGCTTCCCATTGATGTATGATTTGGATGGATAGGGCGTTTGGCTGAGATTCAACTATATGAAAATCTGGAATCTGAGGAAACAGAAAAATCTTAATGCTGAGAAAAGCACCTTTAAATTTGTCCAAATGAAGATCTTTTCAATCTTATCAAGTTTTATTATATTTTCAGTAAGAAATTGGCTAGATATCTTCATGGAACATGATCTTTACTTACTATTCTAAGAACTTTTGGCAAAAAAGAAAAATCAATAATTTTGACCCAAAGTATGTATATTGGGCTATTGCTACAAATATACCCCAGAGACTTAAGACTGGTTTTGTGGTCCAGGGTCACATATGGTTTTGTACTAATATCCTTTATATAAAAAATTTATTTAACATTAAACTTTTATATTATATTATATTAAAAATATTAGCATTTATGTATAACAACGATATTATAATAAATAATATAATGCTATTACTTTGTATATAAATATTAACAAATCCAATTAAAAAAAAAAATTATTGTCTATTAGTCATTATTTTTGGTTTATTATTAATTTTAGTACTTTATCCAATTTTTTTGTTATTACAGGCAACATTTCAAACAGTGTATCTAATATTTAGATTAAGTTTTTCTGTTGATTAACCACAGTCACAAATATGCATGCGTTCATAAGAAGTATGATTTTCTATGCCTCTTTATTTCAATCTATCAGGAGAAAGAGGAGTTGTTCCTGCGGGCCTTGTGTCTCTGTCACACGGTGCAGGTGAAGGAGGCTGGATCAGAAGAAGGACTTGTGGACCAAGTTGACGGGACCGACGGTATGCTGCCTCAGCCGGAGGAGGAAAGAGGCTTCATTGCATCATCTCCCGATGAGATCGCACTGGTCAAAGGAGCCATGAAGTAAGATAATGATATTTTTAGTGTTTGGTCTAATACAAACCCAAGCTGGCACTAACAGGCATAACTTCTCTCCTGTTCAGATACGGCTTCACCTTCCTTGGTCTGGAGAGCAAGAGCATGAAGATAAAGAACAGGGAAAATAATATAGAGGAGTGAGTTATGACAATGTTATTGCTAATATGCTCCATTCATACTTATGTTTTTAAGTTATATTAAGAAGTTTAGTAACACATCATTTCGATAGTCAACTTCAGACATTCTACTAACAGTAAGTAACTTACATTTCAACTAGATATTCTGCTAACCGTGAACCTACCTAAACAGTCTACTCTGAGAGTTTGTACACAAGTAGTTGCAAATGAATGAGAAGCAGTTCACATCTAGTTACAGATTTACTTCTAGTTAATAGAGTGTCTGAAGTGGACTATTATAATAAAGTATAACCTAAAGATTTAGGGCAGTTAAGGGTCTGTATAATATTCATCTAATGTTTTAGGTACAAGTTGCTCCATGTCCTAAACTTCGACCCAGTTAGACGGAGAATGAGCGTCATCGTGCAGACCAAATCAGGTGAGCTCATAATCAGGGTTATAGATTTGAGTATACAAATAAAACATCCCACAGCACTCCTCCTGGTGACATGAATGATAACTCGAACCGTGCGAGGAGAGATGACCTTTTTAGCAATTAGACTTGGTGGATAAAGTGAGGAAATGTCATAGGTTAGCGTTAAAGCAGGGACCCAAGTACAAATTAGATACACTATTTTGTATCTCTGTTTTTAGGTCATGTCTCTCTGTTAAGGTTAAAACGCTTTATGTATTTCACTTTAGAATGAATAGCTGCTAAGTAAAAAATTGAATAATTTATACGAACAGCCACTAACCACTCAGAACACTTCTCTGAACATCTTAGCATTGTGCTTGTGGGTTTTGCAGATGATGACTCTGAATGTCTTGCACTGTTTATTTAGGGGAGATGTTGCTTTTCTGTAAGGGAGCCGATTCTTCAATCTTCCCAAGAGTCAAACCAGAGGAGGTGGACAGGATTCGCACGCATGTTGAGCGAAATGCAACGGTACTGCCATAGATATCAACTTGAAAGTGTGTTGCAGCGTCTTTAACTTCCAAGGATGAGATGACAATTTAATTTTTTTTACTAGAATAAAGCATAAGAGAAAGAGACGTTGAAAGAGACGTCCTGTTGAGACATTAAATATTGAAAAGGTCAGTCAGTTTTGGCCTAATGGCGTGTTATTGCTCACCAGGAGGGTTACCGTACACTGTGTGTGGCCTATAAGCAGCTGAGTGCTGAAGAATATGCCGTGGCAGACAACGGGCTGATTGAGGCTAGACTGGCTCTCCAGGACAGAGAGGAGAAACTCATGGCCGTGTATAACCAGGTGGAGATGGGCATGAGTTTGATTGGAGCCACCGCTGTGGAGGACCGGTTGGTGACCCAAACTGGTATTCACGCCAAGTTGTTTTCTAAAAGGAATACTCTGAATAAGCTAACGTCTTAACATCTTGTGTCCCAGACTTCAGGAGGAGGCAGCAGAGACCATGGAGGCCTTGCAGGGTGCTGGGATGAAGGTTTGGGTGCTGACAGGGGACAAAATGGAGACGGCAAAGTCTACCTGCTATGCCTGTCGTTTGTTCCAGAGGGGTACCGAGCTTCTGGAACTGACTGTGCGCACACTGGAAGATGGGAGGTTAAAGCGTGAGGAGAAACTTCTTGAGTTATTACGGGATTACTATAGAAGAGCAGTGCAAGATGCCCCACCAGTGAAAGCTGCGGTCACCAGGTTAGACCCTTGACCTAGTGGCTTTGTCGTAAATGTTTGGTATGGTTTGGAAACATGAGACTACTTAGACGAAACATTAAAACACATTCAATATTAACAGGCATATTTAATTTCAATGATACTGATAAATGAAGAAGAAATACACAAAATTAATGATTATTTCGCTATTTTAAATAAATGAAAAATATATTTAATTATTGTTTTTCTACTCTAAATTATATGAAGTCATCTCCTAATTTACTTGTAGCATTTGAGATGATTGATTTGAATTTTAAGTGTTTACCTATTCATTTATTTAGACAAAACTCTATACTTTTAATAACAATCATTTATCTGCTATCAGTCATAACATGAACATAATTGTCGGTGTTATCGTATTGGCCAGAATTTTAATGTTGGTATCTCTCTATTACAATTGTGCAGTACATTTAGTACATTTAGTGTCATTTTTGTCTTGCAGGAGCTGGTCTACTGCAAATCAGGATTATGGCTTCATCATAGATGGGGCGACGTTGTCGTTAGTGATGAACCCATCACGAGAGGCAGATGCCAGTCAGTACAAGAGCCTCTTTCTGCAGATCTGCCAAAACTGCACTTCTGTGCTCTGCTGCCGCATGGCCCCCCTGCAGAAAGCTCAGGTCACACCTGCAGACCGGCATTTTGGCAACTTTTTTTATTGTGCTTATAATAACATGCACTTTTACTTTAGGAATAAGTTAGTTCAAATTACGTTTTATCCAATTTAGATAGTGAAGATGGTGAAGAACTCCAAAGGTTCCCCAATCACTCTCTCCATTGGAGATGGGGCCAATGATGTAAGCATGATCCTTGAGGCACACGTGGGCATTGGTGAGTTGTGATGGAAATTCAGCTTTGATGTAACAATGTTAAAATACATTAAAAAAAAAAAAGTTTTAAATTGTAATTTTTCATGATATTACAGTTTTTAACTATAAGTTGTTTTTTTATGAAAGTCGACATGTCTTAATCAGCATTTAGTTTTTTTGAAGATGGTGTGTAACGTTGCTATTGTGTGTTCAGGTATTAAAGGTAAGGAGGGCCGTCAAGCTGTGAGGAACAGTGACTACGCCATTCCTAAACTCAAGCACTTAAAGAAGCTTTTGCTAGCTCATGGGCATCTCTACTATGTGCGCATTGCGCATCTCGTCCAGTACTTCTTTTATAAGGTATGATATAAATACATAAATCTAGTGGTTTTAGTGAATCCTATAGTTTTAAACCTTTTTCTCTTCTCTCCCGCAGAATCTCTGCTTCATCTTACCTCAGTTCCTGTACCAGTTTTTCTGTGGATACTCTCAGCAGGTACAGTATGTACAAATAAAAGGCTTTTCAGAAGACTACGTCCCAGCAGGTTCCTTTCCTCTGCTCTTTCCTTTGCAACTTTCCTCTCAATTTCTCTCTCTGCCCTTCTTTCTTCTGATATATATATATATATATATAACAAGCACAAACTAATATAAAAATTCATTTGACTTTGGTGTAGTGCTTGTGCAAATTCTGTCAAAATGGCCTGCGTTGTGTCCGATCTCTTTTTTTCCGTTCTGCTCTTGTTGAGCCCTTTCATTTCTGCTTTTGTCATCTATAAAAAAACCTGTAAAATACAGCTGCTAAAAAAAGTCTCTGTGATTCTCTGTAATTGGGTCTCGACCTCACATTTTCCAGCATGTGTTTTGTGTATTTATATATATATATATATATATATATATATATCTATATCAAGTGACCTCTGCATGTGGCCAAGAGAGTTTCCCTCTCTTTGTTGTGTGCATATGTGTGATCTCCTTAACGTGGTATTAACCTCCCCGGTCCCCGTCCTTCCCCTCGTTCCCCTTCCCAGCCCCTGTACGACGCAGCCTATCTGACGATGTACAACATCTGCTTCACCTCCATGCCCATTCTGGCCTACAGCCTGCTGGAACAGCACATATCCATGGAGATTCTGCTGGACAACGCCGCCCTCTACAGGTAAGACTCTGCTCTGCAGCTCTTCTGATTATTTAATCTGTACCGTGCCGTTGCTGAAACACTGTGTTCTTACAGAGAAATAGCCAATAATGCCATGTTACGCTGGCGCCCCTTCCTCTACTGGACAGTATTAGGAATTTTTCAGGGTCTCCTGTTCTTCTTCGGTGTCCGTTTCCTGTTCAGCAATCCAGCCTTACAGGATAATGGGCAGGTTAGATATGATTGTGCTTTTTAAAATGTCTGTGAATAAAAAAAATTGGGTATTGCATTTGATTTACTGCTTTCTTTTTTCAGGTCTTTGGAAACTGGTCTTATGGAACAATTGTCTTCACCGTCCTTGTTTTTACTGTTACATTGAAGGTTGGTGGCTAAACTATAAAAAGTATCTCAGATCTTTGTTTGTCAGAGACTGAATATTTTCCCTCTCTCAGCTGGCTCTGGACACACGACACTGGACGTGGATCAATCATTTTGTGATATGGGGGTCTTTGGCTTTCTATGTTTTCTTCAGTTTCTTCTGGGGAGGCATCATATGGTGAGCGTTAAAACTGAAATCGTCCAGCAGGGATTTTTTGTTCTTCAGCTCCACTGTTGATCATTTCCAATCAGCTTTATAATGAAGTTTTATGGTCTATATATCTCTTCTTCTCTGTCTTATTTTCTAGGCCGTTTTTGAAGCAGCAGCGTTTATACTTTGTGTTTGCCAACATGCTGAGTTCAGTGTCTGCCTGGCTGGTTATCATCATCCTCATCCTCCTCAGTCTGCTGCCGGAGATCCTTTTGGTGGTCCTTCGCAAGCCCAGAGGCCCTCATTCACGACAGGTATACCTCTGCCTCCCTTTTCCTCTTTAAAGTCTTCCTTTCTACCATATCCCTCCGATTCTCTGTTATTTCCCCTGATTTACCCACTCTTCTGTTCTTCTTTCATCTTACAACATGTCCTAACCAGGTGTGACGTGACTCAGTCACAGCCAATAAGAAGATATTTGATGTTGTGCGTTTATATTTTGCGATCAATGCTGGCCGCTCTCTGAGTGGCTGGTTTGCACAAAAACTGTTTTACATGAAAAAGGGATATATTTTATTGTTTTATCACATCACACCTGGTTGGGACACAGAGTAAAATTTTTCTTTGAACCCATAATTACCTCCTTCCCCCCCAAAAAAAAACTACCTTAAACTTTTTTTCCCTTATACTCTGTCACTTCTCTAGCATCGGTTTTCTTTACTTTCCCCTCACTCTCGTGAATTACACCATTGACTTTTTTTCCCTAACAGAAATCTTACCTTGTTTAAGGCTCTGAATGGTTTGGATTGTTGTGATTGGTCAAACAGACAGGAAGTCAATCAGTCTAATTGTTACTATCGCTCTTCTTCGATGTCCTCTCCTTGACTCCTGTAGCTTTTCATCCCATGTATCACTCCGATTGAAATGCCCTTTATTTCATTAGTCAAGCACAAATTCTTCCATCACTGTGCGCTGCTGTGAGCGGCTACCCAACCAGTTAACACACAACACAGTTAGAATCAATAAACAATAATTAGACCCCTCCAATCATTTGAATTATTCAGAGGACATGCGCACACACTGTAGGCACTCTCTGTTGTTAGTGACACTAGTTAAGAGATGAGCATACGGTGCCAATCTACCCCCTGCCTCCTCACAGGTAGGTGCTGTGGCCTTTCCAAGTATGCCGCATGTCAATTAAAACCACCAATAGATTGTATGGTCATGTCTCGATCTAATAATTATGCCATTAATTATAATAAACCTTAATAATGATTATAACTTCTGGAGAGCTTGTGACCATTCCACTGAATCAAACAGCACATACTGAAGGTTCTAGTTACTGGAGCTTTATAAGATTTGCTCTTGTTTCTCTATCTCTTCTCCCTTAACTTTATTCCCCCTTTTTTTTACCCATGACCTTTAATTTTCCTATCCTCTTTGGTCTCTCGCTCACCTGTGTGCTGTGCCGTAGATGAAGCGGCGGCTTCCTTCCTCTGGAACATCCACTATCTTCATGCTGTCGCAGACTGCTAGCTCTCACAGCTTTTCCTGGAGTGACTGAGGTCTCTCTGCCTGCTCCTCTTCTGCTTTTGTCTCACTGTCCTTCCTCCTTTGGGTTGCCTGTCTGTATCTTGGTGTCCTGCCTGCTGTCTCTTCACCCGTTTGTCTCTGCTCCCTCTCTGTGAGGTGGTGTTCGTTGGCTAGGTTGCTGTATTCTGGTACACACGCGCTTGTCATGGGTGCTGGGTTTGGATTGTCAGTCAAAATATGTACCGCAGTAGCTTTTTATTTATTTTTTCTGAGCGGCTGTCTGTCTTGAGGCGTTGTGCAAGAAACGTCCCCTGGAGTTGAGCCGTGGCGGTGGGTGGTCTTCAGTGTGCGTCTGTAATGGCTGCAGGTTATGATGGGGAATCCTTCAGCTGCCTGTTCCAGGGGCCTGCTGTCTCTGCATGCCCAGCCAGGAGAATGCGGCACACAAACACACAGGGTTTCCTGCATGCGTGCTCGGCCCAGCCTGCACCGCTCCTCACCCAATCCACCGACTTTCTGGATGCATCAGTTCTGGTTGATTCAGAATGAAATTTTGTGTGAATGTGAGAGAAAGTGTCTGTTGGGGATTGTAAAAAAACAAAGAAAGGGACATTTTTAGGTTGAACAATTTAATTAATTTGATATGGAATTTAAAAGATGATATAGTACTTAGCACATTTTCATGATTTACAAATACATTGTAATGAGATTAATTATCATTTATTATTATTTCTTTCTTTATCTTTTGATATTAGGCTCCAAATAGGGTACTACAGAATGGCTTTGAGTGTCAAACTCAAAAGTGTTAGTCTACACTTGCCTTTCTGGGTTATAATTACAATTTTACCCAAATATTGCATTAAATATAATATGTGCTATACAATATCATGAAAAATTTTTAGATTGGTAAAATTTAGTTTTAATAAAGAAGTATCAGTTTCTCAACAAAAAATAAGTAAGAATTGTTAAGAAATCATTATGAAACTGGATTGCTAATGTAAAATCGTTGTTCTTCTTGGGTTTCTATTGTTTTAGTGTTGGCTGGCTTTTTTGTGTGGTCATATTCATAATCAAGTACAACGGAGTAGGATTATGTTTGAAAAAATGGCCATTATCATTTCTGCCATGAAGGATAATCTATATGGAAATTAAAAACATGCATAAACATGTGGCCTCAAATATGAAATCTCATCATTTTAAATGTCCTTCACAGTGTTTTGTCTTCTTTTTGAAGAAGGATGTACTCTATAGCGGATTTGTGTTTGGTTGTGTGTGTGTGTGTGTGTGTGTGTGTGTGTGTGATCCATCCTGTCCTAAGTGTCTTTCACCCCCCTCCCACCCTTTCAGAAAAAGCCAAGTCAGTCGAATGTGGGGGGCAACCAGTCCTCTCAGTCTTCAGCCAGACCCCTGCTCATGAGAACCTTTTCTGACGAGTCCAATTCTGTCATATAAACAGGTACAAGACCCCAGACTTTCCAATCTGAGCCCCAGTTGAGTCCCTTACCCTAGTCATCCACAAGGGATTTGCCTCCTATAGTCGGTGCAGTTCCTCCCCTTGGGTTCAGTTGGCCCCCTCTGTGGGATGATTTTAATTTCCTCTGAATCCTGCTGTGGAAATTCTCCCTACCTCAGGAGGAACTCATATCGGTCGGCTGAAAAGACATTTAGTCTTTGATGTACTTTGGAAAAAGCAGCTCACATTTTTTCAGTGGGTGGTATTGCAGAAATATTTTCCCATTCATTTTCTCCATAAAGAGTTCAAATTCTGTGATTCTACATAATCTTTGTGATTTTCACTATAGATTTTTCTTTTGTAATCCTGCTGTTCAACCTATACACAAAAAGTGTTTATTTAATTGTTTAAAAAATACCCACAATGCTGTACTGCTGACAGTAAGGAATCGAAAAACAAAAAAAAATTAAGTAAAATAATAAATTAGTGAATATTAAATGATCTATTCAGCCTGCCAGGGGAAGCTCCGCCCCCTCATTATATCATGCATGTGCTCCTCCAGTAACCTGTTATTGGGTCCTTATTAACTGACTAAACTTGTCTTCTGCCATGTTGTTCTGGTTAATCTCATCTGGGTTTGTTTGTGTGTGAATGACAACATGAGTGTGTGGTTGACAGCGTCATGTTGGTCTTTTTGCTGTTCTGGGAATTTTGTGTGGTCTGGTAGTTGTTGTGTTTGTAATTTGTAATCTTTTGGCTTTTTTACAAATTTTCTTTTGTGACAATGGAAGTCGTTTAACACGCCTAATGGCTGCCTAACCTTTGTATGACATTATTTTGGTTCCAGTGATTGTTCCCCTGCATTAATGCTTTGCATTCTGCATGCTGCTGTGCTAGTGTTGCATGTTTACCTGTGCCAAAAGCTTTTGGGGTCAATTTGTGATGTTTGTAATAAACATTTGGTGAGGCTGTAGATAGGAGGTACTCACCAGCATTAAACTTGCTTTCTGTTCTTCTCAGCTGTCAGAGGATTCCTCGACTGACACATACAGGTACAGATACAAGTGCTCAATATGATCAAAAGGAAGGTTCTGGGTTCAACACAAGTTAATCTACTTTTACTGACAAATATATATAGTTTTTTTAAATTAGGGTTTGTTACATCAGATAGTCCCTATTAAAGGATACATTCAGATTTTAACAGGCTTTGTATTGTGAAAAAAGTTTTTTTTCTCTCTCTCTCTGAGTAGTGGACAGAAAACATCCAAAAGACACTGTTACATGTTTCTTTTATAGCACTTTATCTACTTTTGTCAATAGATTTCAATTACAATAATATTTTTAAAGGCCATTTTCTTTTAAATGAGTTTTTTCTTTGAACAGTGAACTACAAATCTCCACTTCAGATGGCTAGTACTTAAAAAAACTGACATTTTTATTCCTGTCTATATCCTACAGGTTTTTACAGACGGATTTGTTCATATATATAAATTGCTTGATTATAAACAACATTTGAATCCCCCCCAAAATTGTGAAAACATAGTGTTTTCTATCCATACTATGCGTTTTCTGAATTATGGAGCGCCAAAAATTCTCTCTGTAAAAACTCTTATTATTATTATGAATTAATATCTAGTGTTTATATTA
>JAUYWG010000048.1:14251706-14276606 GCA_034779775.1 Enteromius afrohamiltoni
CATACAATTTACGTAAATTAACATTACCCTATTCACCTGCAGTTTCTTTTGTCAAAAGGGTAACCACAGCCCTTTTTGTCTTATCATATAGCTCCTATTTCAGAAAATGTTGCTCCTGTCTACTTCACAAACAACCCAGTTTAATTAAAAGCCCATACTATATCTGCAGCAATCAATTGTCAACTGAGTACTTGTTTGAAATCCAGAACATTTCTTAAACCAGGATTCACATCAGCATTTTATTTGGTCTAATAATAAGAGTGAATCATTCCTGGCCACCAGATCCTCCTCTGATTAGGATGGTTCTTTGGTGCATGAGTTTGATTTGGGGTTGTGGGTATATGTGGTTATTCTTGATGAATCGATCAAGAAAGAGATGCACGGTTGCTAATCATATCTTTCCTATTCAACTGTTAAATACATTTCTACATGTGTGCTAAAGAGTGTTGTGTGGTGATGTTTTTGTACACCGCAGATGGCTGCTGTCACACCTCTCTCCTACAAGCATCTGATGGAGCGCTACTGATGGACAGGGACAGCCTTGGGTTAAGACTACTGACCGGACCCTCACATCTGCCGGGGTCGCTGCCCTCCTTCCTGCCTGTTTAAATGAAACATGACAATGGAATCAACTTAAACTGCTTTTTTGTTACATCTTATCCTAAAGCCTTCCATTCCAGCACGATTCCTCAAGAACTATGTTTTGACACTGTTTTCTGCCCTGCCAAGCTCTCATGTTCAACCCTACGGGGATGAATGTGTCGCTGGCTGTCGTCAGTAGCGCTCGACTGCTACAGAATGTACCAACATCCTTATTGGTTCTCTTGCATGACCTCCCCCAAAATAGTCTCAAAAATGCCACTTTCCATACTTTGTAGGCAGACAGTCGGCCCCTTTTGTGATGGGTTACCAGGTGGGATCACAATCCCAAATCGTAGTTTAGCGTTTTGTGATATGTAGCTGTTCGAGATCCCTAAATGTGAGCTCTCTCTAAGATGCTGCACTGCGGGCCCTGACCCTATGGGTATAAAAGCTGCCTTTCAACAACTTGCTGTTTGTCCGACCACATGGAGTTCTGGGATATCCTGACAACTCTGTATGTGTACGTGTGTGTGTGAGAAATCGAAAATCAGTTTCAGATTTTCTTCTTATAATGTGTTGTCACAGTCTTTCGATGTTACTCTTTGTTGAAACGGGGATCAGTTTACAGTTGGGTTACAAATTGTACTGGTGAAAAAAAGTGTGAAAGATGTTGCTTGATGCCAAAAAAAAAAAAAAGAGAGAGAGAGAATCTATTAAAACGGGCGACTGGCTCTCTTCAGTTTTTCCTTGAGGATGATTTTTCCATTGTTACGGCATATGCAAGGATTGGTTCTCGATGCAAAGTCAATAGCATATATCAGAGTGAGTTCCATCCATTCATTAACTGTTGAGCCATTAATGACACGTGTATTGAATGTGTCAGCGGTATATACCAGGCCAGTGCTCCAAAACGTACTTTAATATCCACATGCACACATTTCACTTTTGAGATTGCATGAATGGTTTATGAGCAGTGGAGCTTAGATTGGTGAAATAGTAGCTTTGGAGCCAATGCATATTGAAAGTTATGTCTGCCCTCTAGTGGTTTGGAGAGCTTGTAATCTTTATTCTACTTTCTTTGCTTCTGAACACATTCCATTTCTATTTGCCATAATTTCAGTCACTTTTTAGATTATAATTGAATTACTTGTGATTTCTATTTGCCATATTTATTGTACATTGTAATTATTCTCACACAAAGGTTGTATTTTTGTCAAAGGTGTTTTTTTCCTCTTCTTAAATTAATCATCATCAGCTTGTGCCAACTGATTTTTAAAAATGTATATATTTTTATTTTTTAAGCCTGTGCAATCCGCTGTTGAACAGATTGGGTTTCTATATCCAGACCCTGTAGACCAGCAGCTCTGGGCTCTTTCTCTGATCAGAGATCAGTTCTATAGACCCTCTCTTAATATATGGTGTGAATGCATCTGAAATCTCTGTGTCCCTTTAATATGAATGATCTATTCCATTCTTATTTCTGCTTGTGGTCCAAAATGGGTGTTAAAAGAGCCACTGCCTGGCATGTTCTGTAATCGGGCACATTTTTGTTATGTTTCTCCTAGAACGATGCCATGTGAAAAATGCCCCATTCCTGCTTCAGCCATCTTCATGGCTTCATGTGGATTATTCAAGGGAAAGTGGTGTGTGTTAGACCTCTGACTGTGTCATGATGCTAAGCATCTTAAGCTCAACTCTCAATCTTGGGCCGGGCTTAATCCAGCTGTATCACAGCCCCGCATAACCGCCAGGCCTTGTTTCATTTCTGATTACATCATGAATTAGCTTTCTAGAGAAGATATATCAGAGCTCTATTTACATTTGCTTTCAGCTAGACGGGAAGCCAGTTGGTGCGATGTTTTATTGTGAACATTAGTCCAACGTGAGACCATTTTTGTGTTTTCTCCGTGCATGTGTGAATACTAATGCCACCACTGGACTGAACCCTGGTGAGCACATACACACACACACACACCAAGATGAAGACACATCCATGTGTTTGCTCAGCTAAGTTTGGGAGGGGAAAACAGTACTTGCCTGCAATGTTTGAAATTTCCAAACAGACCTTTAAATTACTTCAGAGATGCTATTTTCAAAGCTTATAATAATTCTTGGATTCTCATGTTGCCTGAAATATAAATATTTGATTGTATTTTTAAGGAAACTTTTTGAGCCACTTTTTGTAAGAAAAAGAAAACGTCCAAAAAAAAAAAAAGAAGACAAAAATAATGCTAAGAAAGGCAGCCTGATTGTGGAGCGTGTTGCAGGGCTCAGGTGCGTTGCTGAGAATGAATCAGGCACTAGCACGGTCAGCCCTGCTTCCTCCATCCTGTCCCTCAGGCTCCAGCTGATCTGAATGTACCTCTCAAGACCAGTCTTTCAATCTTTTTCTTTAATAAAAGCTGTTTTAAAAGAAGGCATTTGTGTCTGAAGTTATAATTTTTTGTGATAATGTTATACATGCACTTGAGGTTTCAGAGAAACTAAAACAGTATCATAATTTTCATGAATAGAAATGAATTTGGCAGACTATAAAACGTAAAGGACAAAAGCTTTAGGTTATTATAGGCTAAACAAATTTAGGTTATTGTTTATTATTTTGTGCATTAAATGTGCATATATGTAAAATATGTGTTTATATGTGTCAAATGTATGAAAATTAAATCTTAATGTTCATGAGTAAAATGTTAATTAATATTAATAAGACGAATAATAATAGTAATAAGAAAAAAACAATACTTATACTGGAAGTCAAGTGCTCTCCAAAGCTGTATTTATTTGAGGAAAAATGCAGTAAGAAGTATAATATTGTGATGCGTTTTCAGCAGCCATTACAGTCTTCAGTGTCACATGATCAATCTGAAACCATTCTCGTATTTTGTGATATTTTCAATGAGGAGAAACTTTTGGAGATGCGCTACCATTAAAACGTTAGCTTTAAATTGGTCAAAATTGATTGTAAAAACATTTTTAATGTTCCTAGAGGGCCTGCGTTGTGCAGAGTTTAGCTCTAACCCTAATCAAACACACCTGAAGCAGCTAATCAAGCGCTTACTAAGCATGTTAGAAACAAGCAGGTGTGTTGAGGCAAGTTGGAGCTAAACTCTGCAGGACCCTGGCCCTCCAGGACAGACCTGATAAAAAACGTTTCAACATTTGGAAATAGTAAGATCTGTATATGAGAGTAATTGCTAAAGGATGTGACACTGTAAACTTTTCTTAATTATTCCAAACATTTTACCCTCCAGCCTTTATAATAACACTAATTTCTGATGACGTTCATTTTATTTTACTGGTATTGTTCTTTATGTCTACAGGTATTAAAGTTAGTCTCTAAGGCCTGGTTTCACAAACAGGGCTTAGCTTAAGCCAGGACTAGGCATTAGTTAAATTAAGATATTTAAGCAACTTTTCCAAAAATGCTTTATAAGAAAATATTACAGGTGTGCATCTTAACACAGAACAATGACACTGACATGTTTGAAGATATGCCAGAGCAAGATATTTTCAGCTGAGACAGCTCAAACATGCAATTTAGTAACTTGGGGGGTATAATGAATAAAGACTGCAGTCCCGTATGTTATCTCAAACCAGCGTTGTCTCAGGGACATAAGATGCGGTTGTAGATGCATAAATAATGTGTTCTTTCACAACAGTGCCTCTTATTCATGTAGCTGTTTGTCTTTGTGCAATTTTCCCACGCGTCATACTTTTCTGTATCGTGAACAATGAAGCTCCTTAGTTTAGAAAGAAAAAATAGTTTTGCTGTCAATAGTGATATTCAGAAAAGTCTGCCCCTGTGTGTGTGTGTGTTTTGTAAGGGTGGGAATATGTGTAATAGAGAATCCAGCAGTGAGAGGAGAAACAAAATTAAAGTCACTGCCTGTAAGGGAAAACTGACCAATGAGGAGATGGAGATCAGCAGGGGGTGGAGTCTTAACTCCACAGCAGAGAAAGTCAATGGGGAGGGAGTTGGCAGAGTGTCAATAGTGTGAGTCTAAGAGCGATGCAGATCTGACGCACTCCGACTCACGGAGTTTACAGCCGGAGGGAGTGTGTGTGTGTGTGGGGTGTTTTTTAAGAGGGCAGACCATCAGCGCTGTGGACCGGAAACCCTTTTAATCCGATTAACTTTTGGGACAGGACTTCATCCTCTCTGCCCCTCCCAGATGTGTGTGTGTGTGAGGTTTTTGTAAGATGAGATGTGATATTGCAGTGCCACTATCGGCTGCAGCAGACTGTTTGCCATAGATATTTCCGGATCCTGTTACCTCCAGCAGGGGGTCTCTCTGGGTGCTCAAGGTGACTTGGGGAGTCCGGAGGCGTGAGAGGCAGCACGGAGCTGAAGTCTGGACTTGTTCAGAAGAGGTAGTGAGATGAATCCAGGGTGGAGTGGGATGTGAGAGTCAAGTCACTCCTTTCGGGGAATAGCCAGGCAATGGGCTCGGCCTCTCCTCAGGAGCTCCAGAAAGACATGGAGGGCTACTACAACCTTTTGCAGGCAGGCTCGGAGCTGGAGAACACACTGCAACGTGAGTATATGCTCATAAAATAGCCTTTTTTTTTTGTTTGTTTACGGGACATCAGTTTCTCAGGATGTTCACTGGTGATTTATGTAGTATTGCAAGGATTATGTTTGCTATTTATAACTTTAGAATCGTTTTATCCATAACCTAGATTTGATGTTTGATAATCTGCTTGAATAGGCTGGACTCAGTCTTTTTGTAATTGAAAAGCAAAGGAATTCCAGAACCTTGTGTTTTTCAATGGTAACCTTTAATATTAAGAGCATTTTGATGGCTGGCTGTTTCTAATCATGCAAAGTGAATTCGGGCCAGCAGCGAGATTGAAGGATGAAAATAGAAGTTGCACTGTCTGTATTACAAACGGGCGCCAAGTCACAGGAAGTAGAGCACTGTTATTAACCCCCTGCCCTGCTCTCTGTCTCTCAATTTGGCTTTAAAAGCAGAGAATGCTCTTTAGACCATGACTCAGCATCTTCATTTTAGCCACCATGTCTTTCCTCGGGCACTTTAAAGCTTTACATGTCTGAATCACTCCACTCTGCTGTGTGTTATGTAATATTTGCTTTATGATGCTTGGGTTTACTCGAAGTGATTGTAGGAGATTAGCTTTGGCAGTATGGCTTGGGTTGTTGGCATCTGTCTCGTGTTGGGGTTGTTTTTATGTGAGCGTGGCGTCTGTGTTAAAGTAATTCTTTGGAAAGGTGTTTGTTTGTTTCGTTGTAATGATGCACTGTAATTCGAGACCGCAGTTCCTCTCAGGCCGAGCCAACATTCTGACACAGGGCCTTTGTGAACACCTGTCTGGGCTTAGATAGCATCCATGCTACAGCACGCCAGAATCTGCTCAAAGAATGAAAGATGTTATTCATGTACATTGAATGTATTTTTATGTTGGTTCACAATTGCGATGAATTGTACATTTAAGATCATCTCGCTTTCTGAGGTGCTGTTTTAAAGCTATCTTCAGAGTTTTGAATGCTCTGTAGATATGAACTTTAAAACTTTCATTCCTCTAACCACGTTGCATGGAGTATGAGCATAAACACGTTTGGGATTTGTTTGTCTGGAATCCTACTGAAATCTGTCTTTAAACTTCAAAATATATAAATAAAATACTTTAAATTTAGCGTTTATTGTCAAGATCGTCTTATAAATGGAAATTAAAGTTAACGCTAATATTCTAGCGTTTGCAATGCTATCACGCTTACACCCAACAAGGCCAATAAATGAACTGTTTCAGTGTGATTTTAATCAACGGTACAGATTTGCAGTCAGGTGTAATTTATCACATAAACCACTAACATCTGAAAATCAATGCAGTTGTCGTAATTATGAGTAAAGTTTGAAATGTTTTGCTTGAAAACTATTCCACTTGGGTTTATATGTAATGCATTAACATTCACACAAGTGTAAGTGTAACTAAATGTGTCCAAATACTTTTGGGCTTAATGTATCTAAAACGCGTTTATCTAAGCTAGTCACTGTCTGTTCTTTTATACATTCTAAAAGTATAAATGTTCAGGCGACTAATCCTCTTAACATTGAAGCCTATTTGGTAACCGTCATTGTCCACGGAAAGAACTGCATTTATGAAAACATTCAGAAATTGGTCATTTTTTGTTGTTGTTTTGGAACAGGACTTTTTGAGTTAACCTTATTTTTCAAATTCTGTGTTTTCAACATCTCTTAAAGCACCGATCGTGGTCTCTCTGTTGCTACGGAGCAGTACAGGTGTATTTAGTGAGTTCACATGGACGTGCTCACATGCGTCTGAGTGTGTTTATTTTACACACCGATATCTTTGATCATGCCCTCAAAGGAGTATATGTGGTTTTCCATCTGTGTTGTTTTAGAAGGGCGATGCTGCCTAATCCTAACATTGTCAAGGCAGTGCTAGGCTTTCTTATAAAGCCTGATCAAATGGCAGAGCAAATATACTCCAGCATTTAGTGATCTAGCAGACTCAATAAAACCTTAACTGCAAAATATCTGATGGAAATGTACTCGCCCTCAGGCCATCCAAGATGTCGAAGGGTTTTTTCTTCATTGGCACAGATTTGGAGAAATTTAGCATTACATCATTTGGGTCAGAATGAGTGTCCAAATAGCTGATAAAAACAGCACAATAATCCACAAGACAGTCAAAAACAAACAAATCCATCTTTAAGGTATCTTAACTTCAGACAATTGCTTCTAACTGAAATACAAGTTCATAATCCATACTAGTAAAAGTAGCTTGATCTATTAATATTTCTCTCCTTATTCAGACAAATTAAACAACAAATGTTAATTTTATGGGTTTTTGTCTTATTTGCTGGTTATTATTCTGGTTGTTTCTTGTATTTACCAGCTGTTTGGACTCATTCTGACGGCACCCATTCACTGCAGAGGATCCATTGGTAAGCAAGTGATGTGGCGGTTAAAACAAACATGTCTACATCTTGAATGGCCCGAGAGAGAGTAAATTCTTAATTTTTATTGGAACAATTTCTTTAATTGTTAATATATTTGCACACACATCTGTTGCACAGACCTTAAAGGAATAGTTCACCCAATGAAAAACCCCTCCTTATGTAATCCCCTCTATTATTATGTCTATTATATCATGGCACGTCACATTTGCATTGTTTGTAATTAAATTAATTTGCAAACTACTGTAGTTGAAGACTGAAACAATTTCATTGCTGATTTCTGGTCTAGACCATCTTGTTTAAATTCATCTCTATAAAATGTACAATGTATTTGTTTCTCCATATCTCATCATAATATACACCTCATTAATTTTGCTTTGGTGTATATGGAGTATTTAACACACACTAGGTGTAAATAGGGTATTTATAACCTATATAACATTTTAAACCGTTCTGTCTTGAGTGTTATTAAATATTTAGTTGTGTCTTCGTTCACATTCATCTCTGCCTCAGCACCATTATACCTGTTGAGAAGTCATTACTTTTTAATGTAACCTTTTTTTTTTTTTTTTTTTTTAAACATATTACAACCTCTTTGTTTGCATTCTTCAGGACATTATTGCCTTTAGTTAGTAAGTAATATCAGCTTTTTTTTTTATTGACATTTGATATAGTAAGCATGTAAGGAGACATATAGTAGGAAAAATAAGCTGAACTATAACTTGACCTAAAATCAATTTCTTCTACAGCGTATTGCATTTCTCTTTGTGGAATTAATTTGTTTTTGTTTGCCACTGACACAGGAAGTTAGTTCATGGTGAAGTCACTGGAGACCAGTGTTGGTCCATATGTAATTTGAACACATCCTCTATTGTCAACCTCCACTTGCAGAGCATTGTAGTATGAGACGAGGCTCAAAGCAGCGTCTCCTCTTGATTTCAGTCTCTGGCTTCTGTCCATCTTGATGGTTCTGCAGACATGAATGCATTAGACTCATTGCTACCAACTACTAATGTTGTCAGTTTTACTGGGGAGTCCATTAACAGTGCTACATAAAATGATTTATGGTCTATTATGTACAGCTACTGTAGTTTGTACATTGAACACTGGGTGGTGCTGTTCCTGAAATTTCACATAACAGTGACCAAGCCACATAAACTTACAGAAACATGACCTAAAGCTTGCTGCTTTGTTATTTATATGTGGCTCATCTTCATTGCCTCCTCAGAGGTCACGGTTCCTGTGAGTATGCAGGAAGTGGCTGGCTACATTGAGAAACAAGTGGCCTATTTATCAGGTGGGGTTTTCAGTTTCTGTTGAATCGTTTTTGGAGATGTAAAGTACATGTGGATAAATGGCTTGTCTAAACATGTCAGATAAATTTGGAGCAGTGCCACAGAATTCATCCTTAACTGAGAAACTGTAAATGTGATGTGAATTGAATTCCAGGGGGACGAGGTGAGGACTCCAGTGTCATCATCACTCTCCCAGAATGCTCTGCTTTCAGTGATATTCCTGAAGAAGCTCTGGCCAAAGTTCTTTCATACCTCACACTGATCCCGAGGTCCGTGTCTAATATATACGCTTCTCCATTTCACTGCATTGCAGTACAGCAACAGTTCCTTATGTATTCTCTTCACATAAAGCCTTGCAACAGTTCTTACACAAATTGAGCTATTCAAATGAATGTGTTGTTAATGCGCTGAATTTGCAAAGATCTTTGTGGTGACATTGTAGACACAATACAGTCAGGAATACAGGAATACACAATGCAAGCAAATGCAGATGTACATTTACATGTATATGTTCAAATATTCTGGTTGTTTATAATGTAACTAAGATCAAATGCCGTTTGTGTGATGCATGACACACTTCACATGTTTCCAGAACACGGCAACCTGGTGTAAAATTTATCATCGTTTTAGACCGAAGATTGGACACTTGGGCCTCGATCAAAACCGCATTGGCGCGGATTGCGGTAAGATTAAAATAGTTTATTTGTAATCATTTTTAAATAAAAAATTCAGAAGGGTGTTTGAGTAATTAATTTATTAGTATTATTTTAATCTTGTAATCTTCCAAATATATATATAATTTTTATTTATATTTTTTTGCATAAACTTGGATGCAGCGTGTGTTTATATGTGTGTATTGGTAGCTGACAAATTAAAATTGGACCGTGTGTATATGTATGTGTGTATTTGTTTGTGTGTGTGTGTGTGTGTGTATATATATTTTATTATACTTACACGCATGTATGTATTATATTTTTGAATGTATATAAAAATATCAAGCTGCTTGTAGATTTGCTCTAGATGACAGATTATTTGATATTCTTATACAGTAAAATGTTGTTCTTGACACACGATCATAAAAGTCTGAATCTCAACTTTTGAATGATTTTGAATAATATAATTTATTCATTAGTGAATTTAATGAATTATTGAATAAATCCCGGGGGAACATCGCTGACTCTTATATGTCCTCTGGGCATTGAACGCATCACTCGCCTGTATTCACAGTGTCTGGTCGCTGTCTGCGGTGCTGAAGTGTGCAGCAGTACAACATGTGCTCACAGCCCAGTTCTCTGAGCTCCAGCCTGAATAAATAACTAAATGCGGCACTTCTAACTGAAGTTTGCGTTTTAAAACCGCGTGTGTGAAACCCGAGCTCTCTGAGAGGCAATGGGAATGCATGAGTTGGCACAAAGCATGCGCAGGTTTGTACATGATGACGCTCTTAGGGCGAGGGAGAGGAGAGGTGAGGATAGGAGAGCGCAAGAGACACGGTGCTGTGCTGCCACTCTCACGACGCTGCGGCGATGAATCCCGCAGACCGTCCACTGCACCGGGCACCGGTCTGCTACAGCAGGATGGGCGAGGTCTTTAAACATCCTCGTAAAACATCGATCGCTATGAGCGAGCGAGACCACAGGAGAGGACTTCCGCGCATCCGCCGCTCTACGGTAATGCGTCTGGAGTAGTTTCGTTGAAGAGTTGGACTGAAGTTTAGATGAGCACAATGCGGTACACTGCGGCGCGACGGACGGCTTTAGCTTAGTCATCCGACCTGGATAAATGCTAGCGAAGGGGGTGTTTATTAATGTAACCTATAAACAGATATTATCATGCATATGAGCGATGTCCGAGTGAATATTTTCGCAGGTGATTCTATTGTTTACAAATATGTAAGGACGAGTCAATGTCAAGCATGGTGTGTCCTTAACTGAACACAGTTAACTGTGTGCTAGGATAAACTAATGTTGATGTCCTGTTTCTGTATGTCAAAGGGATTTGTTTCAAATACTTATGTATCTGAATGTGATTCAGCTCCTGTGATGAATAAATTGTAAATTAACAGTAACTGTCGGCTTATAAGTAGCTGGTTATCTCAGTATGTAGTTGAGTGTTGACTAGTTTAAGCCTTGTCTTATGTCAATTGACAGTTGCTTGTTGTCTCTGCAGACTCATTGTCAGTTGTCTGTGTGATTGATGGGATGTGTGTGATGTGTGATAATACAGGAGGCACAGTAACACTCGATTCAATTTGCCTACATTAATAATATTTAAACTTCAGAAGGCGTTTATTGCTTTAGAGTTGCATTATGTGGAAATCCTATACACTGGAATCCAAAGGTCTAAAACCACATTAAAACATAAAAAAATTAAACAGAGACAAAATGAATTAGCAATATTCTGCACCAGTAACAACATGTAAACTCATTTGTACAGATGGCCAGGTGTTCTTGAAATATATCTGCTAAAAGTATAATAGAATCAAATTTACAGGCCAATTAGCACATTTTAAACAAAGAAAGATATACATGGTTTTTAAAAAACACATATGTCACCCTTGTTTAATTTAAGTGTCTTATGTCGTCTGAAAGCTAAATAAATAAGCTTTGATGTAGCATAAGACAATATTTGGCCAAGATGCAACTATTTGAATATCTGGGTACATAAACAATTAAAGTTGCAGTGCATGTTACTAATCAAAGGTTTTGATCTATTTATGGTAGGGAATTTACTAAATATTTAATGGAACATGATCTTAATCCTAATCATACCCTAATGATTTTTGGCTTAAAAGAAAAATCAACCATTTTTTGGCTATTGCTGTACCATGCTACTTATGACTGGTTTTCTGGCTTTACTTAAACTTCAAATTATGGAAATTACAATTGAACAGTTGAATTATGTATTTTTTTGTATTTATTACATATTACTTATTTCTATGCAAAGCAGCATCATAATAAACCCAGAATATTCATTAAATAGGTAGAACTCTCCTTCAGTTTTTCCTTGTGTCCTTATATTAGGTTTTAAGGATTATTCATGAATTTATCTGCCTGTTTAAGGTGGTCTGTCCTTGTGTGTCTGACAGGCTGATAACATCTCTCTCTGTCTTAGGTCTCATTCCCTGGAAACCTGCACCTTGTGTTGGTGCTGAGACCCACAAGCTTCTTCCAGCGCACCGTTACAGATCTTGGCTTCCGCTTTAGTCAAGAGGACTTCATGCTTAAAATGCCTGTATGACTCATTACACTCTTTTGTAATTGTATCATCATAAGATCAGTCCCACCCTGATCTACATGTTTGTCTGTTATCAAGGTGGTGATGCTCAGCTCTGTCACTGATCTGCTGCGTTACATTGATGAGAATCAGCTGACCTCAGAGTTTGGGGGAACTCTTGACTACTGCCACAGCGACTGGATCGTTTTGAGAACAGTAAAAAATGATGGTATAGTTGCATTAATGGAATGGACAGAAATATCACATTAAACAAGGTAGTCTCTTTGCTTTTTTTTTTTCCTTTTTACAGGCCATTGAGAGTTTTGCGGTTATGGTTAAGGACATTGCTCAGATGCTGCAGTCATTTGGAACAGAGCTGGCTGAGACACAGTTATCAGAGGAGTGCAGTGCTGTTGAGTTTCTCCTGCTGTCCCACACAGAGAAATACAGGAGACTTAAGGTACAGTGCAATGAACCCCTTATGCGTAGAGTCCTCTCACTTTTCCCTCATTTATTGTTGCTGGACTGCTTAAATGTCTGCTTAATGTGTATATGAGCAGAAAAAAAAAGTTTGGAGTCGAAAAAAGTTTCATCAAGGCTGTTTGAATACAGTAAATAAAGTAATATTGTAAAATAATACAATTTAAAGTAATTTTTTCTTTATTTTGTTAGTTTTAAAATGTTAATTTATTCCTGTAATGCAAAGCTGAATTTACAGCTGCTTCAGTGTCACATGATCCTTCAGATTTATTTATTTAGAAATATTTATTATTAATTTAATATTAACCTATATTATTTTTATTATTATTATTATCAAAGTTGACAAGAAAGTGCAAAAGAACAGCATTTATTTAAAATAGAAATCTTTTGTAGCATCATAAATATATTTAAGGATCATTTTAATGCATCCTTGCTAAATAAATATGAATATATAAATATATAACTACTTATTTTTTAAAATATTACTGACCCCACATGGTTGTTTATATAAAATATAAGTAATATAAATATAAGTAAGTTTTATGTTCTGTAGCTGATTATTATTATTTTTTTTTTATAATAACTAATTCTATTTTTTGTTTTATAGATTAATTTAGATGGTTTTGTGGTGAAAGAAACATTATAAATATACCCATATCTTGCATTAGTCTCTCACTTGAGGACAGAAGAGCTACATGAATAATGATTATAAAACACTTATCTAAAAGATAAAATAATTAGTAATAGGTTAGCATCTCAGAAAAGGACAGTCTATTAAACAGAGCGCCTTTTTATCACATTAAGATTGTTTCTGCTATGACTTATTTTGCCAAGGAAAGTACCAAACCTAGGGGAATAAACTATAATTAGGGTACGCAGAGCATGGGAGTACAAAAGCTGTATTTCACTCCTGTCTGTAGTCACTTTTAGCTCCTGTCTTGTCTTTTCTTGTATTTTTGCGGCCCCTCTGGGTTCCGGCTGTTGTTTTGTTCCATGATTCTGTGATGTCAGTGACAGCAGAACACAGTGTGAAGTGTTTTGTTGTTGTTCATGGGTGAAGGATGCCATCAGATCTGTGATGAGAGAGGGGCGGCAGCTGCTCTCTAACTTGGAGACTTCAAGAAAGGAAGGAGACACCGACACTCGCTGGGACATGACACAGGACTGGGATACCATGCAGAGGTGTAGAGTTTGATCCTGTCTATTTGCTAAAAGCTATTGTCTGCATCGCATAAATTATAATAATTTTTTTTTTTAAAACAATGCTTTCTGACATGTCCTAACTACAGGCTGCTGGCTCAGCTCACAGATATGGAGATGGCGTTTGATGGCTTCTTTGATAAGCACCACCTCAAATTGCAGCAATATTTACAACTGCTGAGATACGAGCACAGTTTTCAAGAGGTGAACTGCTTTTCTGTCCCTAACATCACATGCAACTCGCTGTGTGTATTGTAAATATTACATCACTCAAATACAGTGGATCCTGTTTTGAAAGCTGATTTTATAATAATACTATAAGATTCTGAAATGTTGCCCTGCTTTTCAGTTCGTGTCTACACCACTGAAAATCACAGGCAATTCAGGCAAAAGTTTGTTTTGTAAAAATAAAGAAAAGGGAGACAAATATTTTCCTTGTTGTAATAGGATTGATGTAGTATTTTATCTGGTTAATCTAACATTCTCTTTCTGTCAGATGGAGTGCTCTTTAGAAAAATTAAGAGCACAGGAAAGGAAGATAAGCATCACAGGAGAATCCCTGTCCCAAACAGAGCAGAGCATCAGAGAGCTGGACAGTTTAGAAAAACGAGCGCAGGTAGCTGCATTATGCCTTCCTGTTCATGCTATACATTCAGTCAAAATATGCTGATATTTCTGAAAGATTTATGTGTGTTTCAGGAGGAGATGAGTCGGGCTCAGGTTCTTATCCTGCATGGACATCAGCTGGCTGCTGGACACCATTATGCCATGGCTCTAATTATCCAGCGCTGTAATGAGCTCAGACATCAGTGTGACACCCTGACCTCTGCCCTCAGTACCAAACGCAACTCCCTGACACAAGCACAGACCCTGCTGTGCAGCCTCGAAGAGGTGGGCTAATACAGTCAGTTTCTTTGCTGTTATGATTTTTTTTTTTTTTTCTCAAGGTTGCAATTATATTATTTTTTAAAACAGTAATACTGTGACTAGGGTTTATCGTGATATTGACATGTACGATTATCATATCGTGCACATTTGCTTATTACCGGTTTTGAAAAACCGCTGCAGTATATGCAACGTCTTTGTGCTTGACTGCTTAGACTCCTCCCATACAGCGGAGAAAAAGTCTGATACAGAGGCTGCTATTTCTAATTTCTATCTCCTGCCGAAAAACAAATTCAAATTGGCAGTATGGCAATATTTTATATTTTTATTATCCAAAAAATGATTGCGGGGTTGTCCTTGAAGATGGATATCCACATGTTCTCCTATATTCGCGAGCACCATCCCTCCGAGAACATAAATATATTAAAGATGTATTATTTCTGTGATGCAGAGGGAATCCAGTCATGTAATTGTATAAATCAAAATCTAGCTGTGCAGTAAATCAAATCGCGATGTGCGTGTCTGTGGATATACAGCGCAAAAAGGCTGCCATATATTGTAATTCCATATTCTGTGTCTCTGTATGAATGAGCAGTGCCGTTTTGCCTATAGTAGATCTAGTACACACGTGATGCTCGTATGTGAAGATGTGAACACATCAACATAGCTGCGCTCAGTGAACACTTAATGATCATTTTATAATTTTATAAAAAAAATATCATCAAATACACTAACTGAAAACTCAAAGGTGTTTAGTACAACCTGTCAAAATAAAAAATTTTGGTTTAGCCTGAAGACCTAGTAGACCTCTCATATAGAGAAGCAAAAGTTGTTTTATTCCACCTGATTGTATTTTCAATAAAATATTTTGTATTGAATTATAGAATCCAGACCAATTATATCAGACAACCAATCCAAGTTATAGCCACATTTCAGTTTCTTTTACATCCATGTTTGCATCCATCCAGCATGACCCTGCACATATTGCTCTCATATATCCTGTTAAAGAAGAACAGCTTGATTTATTATTGTCTAATATAAAGAGAAATAACTTATTCCTTATTTTGTTCAAATGGGAGATGCAAAGCTTTAATTTTTTTAGACTCATCCCTCCATGTTGGTTTTTTTTTTTTTGTTACAATAAACCATGTTCCAAATCTCCTTTTATCCATTTAAGGGTCATTGTAGCTCATGATTATAAAAATAATGATGATAGTTTAATACCGTATACCGTGAAACCGTGATATTTTCTGAGACTATTATCATACGTTGAAAATCTCATACCGTTACAACCCTAACTGTGACACATTATTACAATTTTAAATAAATTTGTATTTGAATGTATTTTAAAATATGATTTCTTCTTGTGATGGCAATGCTACATTTTCAGCATCATTATTATATATACACTCACCTAAAGGATTATTAGGAACACCTGTTCAATTTCTCATTAATGCAATTATCTAATCAACTGTTTTTCACAATCTACTCAGTTACTGGGATTTTCACGCTCAACGATTCCTAGGGTTTACAAAGAATGTTGTGATAAGGGAAAAAAATCCAGTATGTGGCAGTCCTGTGGGCGAAAATGCCTTGTTGATGCTAGTGGTCAGAGGAGAATGGGCTGACTGATTCAAGCTGATAGAAGAGCAACTTTGACTGAAATAAACACTCGTTACAACCAAGGTATGCAGCAAAGCATTTGTGAAGCCACAAAATGCACAACCTTGAGGCGGATGGCCACAACAGCAGAAGACCCCACCGGGTACCACTCATCTCCACTACAAAAAGGAAAAAGAGGCTACAATTTGCACAAGCTCACCAAAATTAGACAGTTGAAGACTTGAAAAATGGTGCCTGGTCTGAGACATTCAAATGGTAGAGTCAGAATTTGGCGTAAACAGAATGAGAACATGGATCCATCATGCCTTGTTAACACTGTGCAGGCTGGTGGTGGTGGTGTAATGGTGTGGGGGAAATTTTTCTTGGCACACTTTTGGCCCCTTAGTGCCAATTGGGCATCGTTTAAATGCCACAGGCTACCTGAGCATTGTTGCTGACCATGTCCATCACTTTATGACCACCATGTACCCATTCTCTGATGGCTACTTCCAGCAGGATAATGCACCATGTCACAAAGCTAGAATAATTTCAAATTGGTTTCTTAAACATAATGAGTTCCCAAACGTACTAAAATGCCCCCCACAGTCACCAGATCTCAACCCAATAGAGCATCTTTGGGATGTGGTGGAACAGGAGCATCGTGCCCTGGATGTGCATCCCACAAATCTCCATCAACTGCAAGATGCTATCCTATCAATATGGGCCAACATTTCTAAAGAATGCTTTCAGAACCTTGTTGAATCAATGCCACGTAGAATTAAGGCAGTTCTGAAGGCCAAAGGGGGTTAAACACCGTATTAGTATGGTGTTCCAAACAATCCTTTAGGTGAGTGTATATATACCTCAGTGTCACATGATTCTTCAGAAATCATTTCTTATGCTCAAGAAACACTTTGAAACACATTCATGAAAAACAGAAAAATCCGTTATTGATTATTTTATGAATCAAATCATAAGAAAATAAAAGTATTAATTTCTTTTGACATAAAAATGTATTTGTTTTGCAGGCTCAGCAGTGGTGTGATGGTGGCGCTTATCTCTTGGCCAATCAGCAGGTGGATAAATTTCAGTCTAAAGAGGGTGCGCAGGCAGCTCTTCGAGATATCGAGAAGTTCCAGGAGGCGGCGCCACCTCTCCTCAGTGCAGGCGTGGATGTGCTCTTTCTGGAATATGAATCTGTGCTCACTACTTATCTACAGGTAAATACTGACAGACTACGGTAATGAGAAATAGACCCAGTTTCAGCAGTTTGATGTAAATTTGAAGGCATCTTTTACACATTTCAGAAATGTAGTTTCTGATGGATATACTATTTGATTACATTTTAGGCTAAATAGAAATTCTTTGTGTTTCAGGCTCATATAGAGAAGACTTTTCAGAAGCATAGCTCTGTGCAGGCTCTGATTCAGTCCAGACAAAACTGCCTGAGGAAATTGGCAGACAAACATGTCCGACCAATCCAGCTGGTGGCCCCTCATCCAGAGAACCCACCACGAGCAAAATCCCCCCTCTTCTCACCCAAACATGGTACGTTGCGGTGCAATATTAATTTTGAGGCTAATTACCCTCGGTATCTTTCAGCCATGAGTTCTCTCAGCCTTATCAATAGTTGTCATGTACATCACTTGTTAGAGTACAAAAACTAATTCGCTAACTTTAATGAAGCTGTCAAGACGTCTGATCAAAGCCTTAAATACACAGCTAGCTGCACCTTTTTCCTAATAAATCCTAGTGGATAATGCAGACTTCCTGGGGAGTTGCGAAATAAGGTACGTTTGCACTCTGAGGACTCATAACAAAGGCGTGTCTGTCACATAGTCAAATGAAAGTCTCCATGTAAATTAGGAAGCATTGTATAGGCCAGAATGCAAACCTTTATTATGTGGCTTTGTGGAATACTTGATTCTGATTGGTTAACCACTGACTATGGGAATTTGTTAAACTAGTACAGAGAAAAAAGTTAATTGAAATGTAGATTAATAATGTATTATAGAATGAAATTAAAAAATAGTTAATTATAAATGATGTAATAGGATAGAATAAAATGGGACATGGTCATCATGCATTCAGTATTCTTGAGAGAGCTAAAGCATTTTAAGATGGAGAGATCAAGGGAGGAAGCTGTAGAGACATTCAGAGCTCAACTGACATACAGTGATCTTCAGCACAGCTGGATAACAGCCCATCAAAAGTGATCTGACAGGAACGCACTGTAAAGATGGATCTATAGCTGAAACAAGTGGTTTAGGGAGGATTTTTGACTTCACTTACTGAAGTCATGAACTGGTATTGACCTCTGGGCATAACGTAACATCAGTTTGATTTGACTTTGGAAGCCATTCAGTGCGGTTTGATTGTTTTAGATGTTATGATATGATATGATTGCACGTACTGTAGTACTCTGGACATTAATGTATTGTGCTGCAGTCACTAGTCTGCTCTTTAAAAAAATGTCACTTTAAAGCTCTTTCTGAAGTTGATGTTTTGTGACATTAATTCTGTATTGCAGCCAACTGCGTCTTTTTGTTTTAAAACAGATTTTAACTCCAGTTTAAAGTTCACCTTTGACCTCCCGTTACCAGGCAAAAGAACATCTAGGAAAAGTCCGAACTCCAGGAAGGTAATAGCACTTTTTTTACTGGGTCTTTATAAATACATTTAGAAGGTTCTATTGATATTAAATGTAATTCTTGTTTTATCATCAGTATCGTAATATAGTATATACAGTATGGATGTTTCCTCATGAATTGGACTTTTTAGAAAATTCTCTCTCTAGTTAAATTTAGTCTTTATTACAGAATAATTTAAGTCTGTTACATTGTTTTATTATTTATTGTATTGTAAGGGCTCTGTCATGGAAATTTTTTACTATAGATTGTATCTTTAAAACAATTAAAAACATTCCACAGTTATGACCCTGGACCACATCTTAAGTTGCAGGGTATATTTTTAGCCATAGCCAACAATATTGTATTGGTCAAAATTATTAATTTTTCTTATGCCAGTAAATAAGTAAATATCATGCTCCATATGGATATTTAAACACATTCCTACTGTAAATGTATAAAAAAATATTACAGAAAAAAAAGAATATTAGTAATATGCATTGCCAAGGACTACATTTGGACAACTTTAAAGGTTATTTATATAATATAGGGTGTTTGTGTACATTAATGAGGGAAAAAAAGAACACGAATGATTTTAGCAAATGGCTGAAATATAACCGAGTAAAAAATACTTTCCCTACCAACTGAATAAAGATCAGAAAAAATAATGAAATTATGCATTATGTGTGATTTGATTAAATCAACACCCAGTGCCTGTTTCTAATAGAAATCCTGTGTTTTCTGTGTGGTTCAGATTGAGGTGATTCATGACTATCAGACGGCCAGCTCTCTCCCGTACATTATAGATGGAGAAGACAGCACTGATCTGCTCAAACGGTGAGTCTGCTGTTGCTATCCGTTTATATGACACACTGATGTGTCGTCTGACTCTGTGTGTGTGTGTGAATCCAGACACGTGATGAAAGAGCTGATCGAGACCGAGAGGATCTATGTGGAGGAGCTGCTGGCTGTGCTCCTGGTAAGATGTCCTGCATTTTTCCGCATGAGGCACTGAAGGCAGTGTAGAGGTGTTGATGTTGTGGATTAGTTTATGATCTCACTCACTCCATTTGTCTGGATTTGCAGGGCTACAGGGCTGAAATGGACAATCCATCTCTTGCTCCGCTGCTGTCAACAAGTCTTCGCAACAAGAGAGATGTGCTGTTTGGAAACTTGCCTGATATCTACAACTTCCATAGCAGGCAAGGCCACACTCAGGGAACTTCACAAACGCTGCTAACGGCAGAAGCAAAATGTAAACAATAGCTTCAGACCGAAATACGATTCTGTTTCCTGTGAGATAAAACGGCAAGTCCTCAGCCTCGGAAAATTCAGACACTACTGCACACTCACAATTTTGACTTCAAGACACCTTCCTAAAACATCTTATTTTAATAAAACTTATCAGTTTGTGCAGCTGTGTTTGTCAGTGGCTTTGAAACCTGTCTTGCCTGCTGGGTCTTCATCCCCGGGTGAGGCAAATTGCCAAATTGGTTGACTGCAGGAAGCTGTTATGCCAATTAAAGCACTTTAATTAAAGCTAAATGGCTGTTGGTCAAATAAGGATTTGATTAAACCAATGAGAGCTCAGCTGGAAGGGAGGGCATCAGCAGAGCGGGGGGTTCTGATAGACAGCTTTGAGACCTCTCACTGAGTGTCAGTCAGTCTTATCTGTTATAGAGACAGAACACGGCACAGTGCAACTGGGAAATAAGGAACTAAAATAGCAGGCAATACAAAAACAATATGCAAAATATCTAGTATGCAAATTTAGTTTAGCAGCTAAGTATAATTCACACTACATTTGTAGTGCATACTGGATGTTATACATGTTTTAGCGTACTTGATGTACTGCATACAAGATTTGTTCAGAATGCTTTGTGTATATACAATTAACACATACTTTTAAAACTGAAAATGTGATTTAATACATACTAATTGTAGAAAATGGTTCTAGATATATTGCACATTAGATGCTGTGAGTTAAAAATCTATTTATAATCTCATTTTGTTTAGTTTTCCAGTAAATATATATTGAACCATCTTTACAAGAAGATACAGTACATTTACAATTTTGCTGCCGTTATTTAAGATAATAAGGACCTGAGTTTTTAGACAATGTACTGTATCTTGGATTAAATGCATACGTTTTTGTTAGAATTAAGCTTAAATCAAGAATGTATTATTTGCTGTAAAAGTGCTTTAGGAAAAACTAAATAATAACGTTACAGTGTGCGTTATTATAAAATGATGTTTTGAAATATTTGCACTGCTATTCAATGGTTTGGGGTCAGTAGGAATTTTAAAGAAAGGCTTTTATTAATCTAGGATGCATTAAATTGATCAAAAGTCATAGTAAATACATGCATAATGTTGCAAAACAATTATACTTCAAATAAATGCTGTTCTTTTTACAGAATACCAAAAAAAAGTACTTACAAAAGAAAGTATTACATTGTCTATGTATGACAGTTTTCACAAAAATTTAAATCAGCACATCTGTTTTTAAACTGAATCATAATAAGGAATGTTTCTTGAACAATAGAAGGATTTCTGAAAATTCTGAAAGGAAAAATTGTTTTAAATTGCAATAATATTTATTACAGTTTTTACTGTAAATTTGATCAAATAAATGCAGCCATGGTGCAAATATTACCAACCCTAAAATTCTGAATTGTAGTTTATTACATAAAATAACATTAAATTATAAACGGTTTATAGTTTGGCCTGCAAGATTTTTAACACTGCTTCCCCAGCACTATTGCCAAAGTGTGTGACTTGTGTGTTCTGTTCTCCAGTGTCTTCCTGCAGGATTTGGAAAGCTGTCTGGAGTGCCCTGAGGCAGTAGGGGCTTGCTTTTTGGAAAGGGTGAGGGAAATTATCAAACCAATTTGAGGTTACTGTTCATGTCTGTCTGTCTGTCTTTTTACAAAACATATCTAACACAATCTATTTTCAGAAAGACCATTTCCATTTATATGAATGTTACTGTCAAAACAAGCCTCGCTCTGATTCTTTATGGAGGCAGTTCTCGGACTGCCCGTTCTTTCAGGTATCAAAAACCATCTCTATCTTTAAAAATACTTGCAGCACACTGGTAAGCTAGAAAGAGATCTGAGATGTGTCCTGTGTTTTTCAGGAGTGCCAAAAGAAGCTGGAACACAAACTTGCTCTTGACTCATACCTGCTGAAACCAGTCCAGCGCCTTACAAAATATCAACTCCTATTAAAGGTGCAAGCTTCAGCTGAATACAAAAGTGAATTTGTTTTTTTTTTCATATAAATTTAAGTATCTTTTAACATTAAAATGTTCTTATATTTTTTTGGTACCCCCATATATACTCCCACCTGAGTATGCTTGAAAAGGTGGTTCATGTGAACTGCAGTATGGTTTGCATTTGGTATAATATCATAATGCATATATTAAATGTTTTTCTTTCAGTTTAGGCAATTCAGACTTCAGATTTCCTCAGAATTGCGAGTTTATATCTTGCAATTGCACATGTACATCTCTCAATTCTGGATGCAGAATTGCAAGAAGTGAACTTATTATTTAGAGAAAGTCATGAGGGGGAAAAAAATCCAAATTGTGAAATGAAAAGTTCTTGATTTTTATTTTGTTGTTGTAAATAAGCTTCCATGGCAACCCTTTGTAAATTTACTCCATGGAGAAATTTTTAAATCCGAGGAGTTCAGTTTGAATTTGTGTGTTTGATAATAGGAGCTTGTGAAGTACAGCTCAGGCTGCGAGAGAGTTTCTGAGCTGCAGGGGGCGCTGGAAGCCATGCTGAACCTGCTGAAGTCAGTCAATGACTCAATGCACCAGATTGCCATCACCGGATACGAGGTGACATTTTTACCAACTTAAAGTGAGTGCGTGTGAATGCGTAGTTAACAAGCTGTGTGTTGCAGGGGGATCTCAGCAATCTGGGCCGTGTGCTAATGCAAGGCTCCTTTAGCGTGTGGATCAGTCATAAGAAGGGTCCGACCCGAGTGAAGGAACTGGCCCGCTTCAAGCCCATGCAGCGACACCTGTTCCTGCATGAGCACGCACTCCTCTTCTGCAAGCGTCGAGAGGAACATGGAGAGAACGCTGACAAAACCCCCTCCTACAGCTTCAAGCACTGTCTTAAGGTATGGCGTGCGCTTCCTGCTGGGAGCACATGTACAATCTCAGAAAGCCCTGTCAGCATCGCATGTGGATGCATCTCTGGTTGTCAGCCTGTTTACTCATGACAACATTCCCTCCTGGTTTTTAGAACGTGATGCTATATCACAGGATATGACATGTTTCCACAACAGTGTTTTTAGATATACATGCGTTTCCATTCATGAGTATAAAATGCTGTTTATGCTGGCAGATGAGTGCAGTCGGCATTACAGAGAACGTCAAAGGAGATGTGAAGAAGTTTGAGATCTGGTACAGTGGCAGAGAGGAAGTCTATGTGATACAGGTGAGAATGTTTCCAGAAATGAATGCAACAGCAAGCCTCAAAGTCTTTTTTTTCAGAGAGGTTATAATTTCAGTTAGATGCATTGATGTGTCAAAATCCAAATTCAAAGAACGATATACACATTTATCAAGTTTCAAATATAAACATGATTCAGTGACAGAAGAGCGTCTCTAACAGTGTAATATTCAGATATTTGTGGTCAAATGTTTTATGTGACTTTCATTATATATTTTTAATACAAATAAAAAATAGCAGTAAAATAAATGCAAAGACTAAATTGAATTAATAAATTAATGAATTTGTAAATTCAGTGTATCATCTTAAACATCCAAAAATCATTATCCGTGTTTAGAAAGCAATATAATATGAAACAGCATAACCATATTATGGCTCCAGCTGTACAAATCTTTCAGAAAAAACATAAAATGCAAAATTGTAAAGAATGCCTTGGCTGCTATTTATTAAACAATAAAAGTAAAAGAACTGATAAGCTATCAATAAACAAAAAAATATAAGTTTTATTAAACTTATTTTAATAATAAGTTGTTATGCATAACTTCTCATAGGCACCCACAGTGGAGTTGAAGATCGCTTGGCTGAACGAGATCAGAAAGATCCTGACCAACCAGCAGAAACAGCTCAAAGGTCTCGATACATTTTCTGTGATTTAAATGTCAGTGCTATTCCTCCAGAAGTACTTTGGGTAATGTGTGCTCTTTTCTCATTGGTCCAGAGGAGTTGTGTCACTCTGCAGCAGTGTCAGAGCAAATGCAGATGTCTCCTCCTCTCTCAGTGAGGTAAGAATCCACTAGTGTACAGTTCCTGAGCCCCTCTCTAATCCCTGATCCAACCCTCACCGATTACACTCTCTCTCCTTGACCCTTTGGCTTAGACCAGCTTTTTGCTGCTTTTAGCTGTTAGATCTCCCACATGACGCATCCCGCTAATAACAGTACACTCACTGCTTTTACACTCCCTGCTTTAGCAGTCCATGTACAGTAATGTGTAATCATGGCCCAAAATTAACTTCATTATATGTAACTTTGCTCGTTAAGAAAATTTACCAGTCTTGAATTTTAGTTGTACATGATTGTAAAAATATGCATACACTAGTAGTACAATAAAGAAATTATAATAAATTGTGTGAAGTGTACACAATATACAATAAATACAACAAATAATATAATGCACTGTAAAATGTAAAAACATACACACATGTACAGTGGGTACGGAAAGTATTCAGACCCCCTTAAATTTTTTACTTTTTAAAAAAAAAAAAAAATTATTGCAGCCATTTGATAAAATCATTTAAGTTAATTTTTTCCTCATTAATGTACACACAGCACCCCATATTCACAGAAAAAATGAGTCTTTTTGGGAAAGATGCAACAAGTTTTTCACACCTGGATTTGGGGATCCTTTTCCATTCTTCCTCGCAGATCCTCTCCAGTTCTGTCAGGTTGGATGGTAAACGTTGGTGGACATCTCTTTTCAGAGATGCTCAATTGGGTTTAAATCAGGGCTCTGACTGGGCCGTTCAAGAAAAGTTGTTGTGAAGCCACTCCTTCGTTATTTTAGCTGTGTGCTTAGGGTCATTGTCTTGTTGGAAGGTAAACCTTCGG
>JAUYWG010000048.1:14276706-14298614 GCA_034779775.1 Enteromius afrohamiltoni
TGAAGGTGTAGAACCATCTCAAGGATGATCAGAAGAAATGGACAGCACCTGAGTTAAATATATGAGTGTCACAGCATGAATACTGAATACTTAGGACCATGTGATTATTTCAGTTTTTCTTTTTTTTTTTTTTTAATCTACAAAGACGTCAGCAATTCAGTGTTTTTCTGTCAATGCTGTGTGTACATTAATAAGGGAAAACAAATTAGCTTTAAATGATTTTATCAAATGGCTGCAATATAACAGTGAAAAATGTAAGGGGGTCTGAATACTTTCTGCATCCACTATACAGTATATACAATGTTTGTTTATTGATGTTGATTTTTTTTTTTTTTTTTTACTATGGCATTATATTATATAACATTATATAATATAAATGAGGAGTTTTCCACCCCATTTTCAATTGTTTTACTTCAATGATAGGTTAGAATTTTGTGAATTTTTTGAATGAAAGATCAAAAGGATAAACAATGCAGATTTATTTTCATAGCCACCTTTGCTCAGATTTAAACAATTGAAACAAGGAATTCTACAATAAAAAAGATTCTTAAAAATAATAAGAACATTGTATTAATTTCTGAAGATCATGTGACACTGAAGACTGGAGTAAATGCTAAAAATTCAGCTTTGCCATCACAGGAATAAATTACATTTTAAAATATATAAAAAATAAATATATTTACAGATTTATGTCTTTAGATTTGAATGCATTAAGATTTCTGTTGTATCATATTACTGACCTTTTTATTTATTTGCCAGTGCAGATTTTACTCTCATTTGGTGAGTGTTAATTTTGGACCCCTGTATAAACCATATTAAAAAAAACACATTACTTGTATTTGCATATACAGAACGCATACACATTCAGGGTGTCTCATTCTAACTAATCAATTAAATACAAGTACTTAAGTGTATGAAAAATGTTCTGAATGACGAAGGGGAATGAAGCAGCTGTGTGTGGTTGCCTGTCCTCCCACAGGGCTGTACGGCCTTCCGGTGGTGTTCTTAAAGGCTGTCTGCCCCGTCTGGACCTTGTGTCCCTGTCGGGGGGCGTGTGTGTGTGCCTTCGCGCTCGGAGCCCACGCCTCACTCGCCCCTCCCAGCGACAGTGACGCTCAGTGGTAAATCAGGCAGGAGGGGGGCCGCTCCGTCACATACAGGGCTACTATGGCCACACTTGAACCACTACCGCTGTCCCCTCCATACACCTCCAACCTCACCAGCAGTACCCTTTATCATTAACATAACAAGCAGATGCTTTGCCAGCATCTCTGCATCTGTTTTGCATGCCATGCAAACAGCGGAAGAGTTTGGTTTGAATCCATTGTTTTGGCTGTTAATCAGTGCTTTGAAGACGGGCCTTATTTTGAGATCAAAACAAATAAGATTAAGTGGTTGTAACTGGCCCAGCCTGTTAAGTCATATGTTGACACATCAAGGATTTTTTTTTTTTGCTCCATTTCCTTATCAGCACGTCTCTATAATGTTATAAAAAAGTAATTTGCCTTGCAGGCCTGAAATTACTGCCATCTGTTTATATCTGCCAGCTTCTTACATGGTTTGCGCTGGGCTGACGGTTGGCTCTTGTTTCATATAGAAAAGATGGTGCATGTGTGAATAATTGTTTATTTACATCTAGCTCTGCTCTTGTCCCACAGCAAACAGCAAAGAGCGTCAGTCAGTTCAGAGGGAACTGAGTCAGGCCACAGCAGTCCAGATCCGTTCAGCTGCTCTAACCAGCACCAGCGCAACAGACGCAGTAAGTGTCACACACACAAACACCTGCATATATATATATATATAAAAAATTGTATTCAGCAAAGAGGCCTTAAATTTATCAGTAAAGACTTTTTTTTTTTTTTTTTTTTAAACAAATATAATTTTGTAACATTGTAAAAGTATTACTATTTCCATGAAATTAAGTTTTCAACATTGATGGTAAGAAATGTTTCTTGAGCAGTAAATTAGCATATTAGAATGATTTCTGAAGGATCATGTGACACTAAATAATGGAGAAATAATACAGTATTTTACAATATTAATATAATATTACAATATATAATGTTTTGATAAAATTAATTTTAAGCTATGGTTATTTTTATGACTTATATATATATATATATATATATATATATATATACACACACAGTGTGTTATTAAATGTTAATAATTTATAATTTATTATTACTCATTATTATTATTATTATTATTATTATTATAACGGAAATATTTTCATATTTGTTGTGTATGTACAGTATTGTTTTTAATTGTGTATTTACAATGTATTGCAACACGTGTAAAATTGCATTTTAAATTCATAAAGCAACTGCATACATATTTTGCACACATACAAAACAGCGTAGTTGAAGTGTAGTATTCGCTTTTCAGAATTACCCAAGCCAACACATATTCATGTTTCTGCTGTAAAACCATTATCCCTGTCACCACCAACCTCAACCACAGAGAGTATGAAACTTGAAAGAGCATGTGATTTCTCTGCCCACGTGCATGAACTGATGCCATCGTGAGCTTTCATCAGACACTTTATATTAAATTCATGAATCAGAACGCAGTGATTTACTCTGAATCATGCATGTGGTGTGTTTGTGATAGGCTGGCCAGGCGCACCTTATTCTGTAGATATCTGTGAAGGTCTGGAGGACTGGAGTGGAGCAAACAGCCTCTCTAACCCGTCTGACACTGAGGAGGACGATGCCGCCCATCTGGTGAGAGACGAGCATCCCACACTCACTCAGTAACTTACTCATGCAGGGTATTTTTCATATGCTCATCTGTTTTGTTTTAGGTCGCAGGCAGATACAGGGCCTTCGTCGACTGGCGTAAAAATGGGACAGATAACTTCTTCATTAAGTGTGGTGATGTCATACAACTACAGCAAGAGGAAAACGATGGCCAGTGGTGAGTGATGTGTGCAAGCGTAAAACAATATAAAGGGTTATTCTGGGAGAAATGCAACTTAAAGGAAGCTAAGTTCAAAAATCACAGTTCTGGCATCATTTGCTTATCCCGCAGACATTTTCCTTTTTTGTTTTTTATCTTTCTGTCTCTCGACTCGGCTGTTCACTGAACACACTCTCCTCCACATCATAAATAGACACGCCCCTTACTGCTCATTGGCTACAAGTTTGTTTTGGTCCTTGGCCCTGACTGTTTTCTAAAGCATTTTTGAAAAATCACTTACCCTGCCTTTTAACTTCTTTTAAAAAAGAAGGTATGTTGAGAATTTTCTCAGTGGTACGGTTAAAAAGCAGGTGGAAATCAATGGTAATGGTTTGGAAGAATATTATGATTGATTATATACATTTTATTTTTGGACAACGATCACTGTTGGACAACATCCTGATTTTGTCATTTACAAAACATTGAAATGTGAAGTTTCACAAGAAATGTAGTCCCATATCAAAAAGAATAAATGAACCAACTACTAAGAGTGAGCATAATTTAGAATTACTGTAGATCCCTTTCAAATACAAAAAAAGAAAATCTAGTTATTTCATTTTTTTTAATTTCTAAAAATCTTGTTTGTAACCTTAATTCTAATTCAGGAATTTATTTGCAGTATCGAACTGAAAATGCCTTTTAAACTCCATTTTGCAAAACCCTGAACTTTAAAGAGAAATCTTCACACATACTTCTACACCATCCAACTTACGCAGTTACTAACTGAACTAAATCACCACTGAACTGACTGTAGCTGAGAAATCTCACTACAGCTTTATTGCAGATTTAGATTTTTCTAAATAGTTTTTCTTAGTTTTATGCAGCTGGCATCACAGATTCTGTTACATTCCTGTTTAATAATGTAGAGTAAATTGAACCAGATCATTTCATTAAAATGCATTAGTTCAACAACACAAATTTAGTTTGGTTCGGTGTGAATGTGCGCTCTCACAGGCTGGTGAAGAATCTGAGTCGCAGACAGGAAGGCCGTATCCCTTCTGCCAACCTGCAGGGCATCCTGGGGGAAAGCATGAAGAATCACTCCAACCGGCTTGGAGGTGAGAGTTCGTTTGGACATCCACTGCCTTTTTAGTACAGTTCTCAGAAATTATGAGTTTGCTTAAGATCTATACTGCCATATCTTCTGTGCAGACCCAGGGAATCGCAAGGCGCGGAAGCTCAGCTCTCCGTGAAGCGCAATACTGGACCTTTGACTTGGTAGCGTACTGTACGTTGCTACACGAATTCAGACCTGACCAGCACGATCGCATTCCAGAGTTTTTGTACTGATCCACATTGACCGATGCTACCAAAAATACATCTTACAAGAGATCTCCACCCTTTCAAAAAACCCAGAGAGCGCTTTTAAACATCTGTCCTCTGCCTAAACACACTTCAGTCCTCCTGACTAGGTGAAGCCTAGAACATTCTGACTCTGAAATTGTCCCAATAGACTTTGCAGTTGTTTTTAATGAATCAAGGCCCACCAAAAGGCCCCTTCATTGCGGTGTTCATGGTTAAGCTTCTCAAAAGACCTATGAAAACATCATCGCAAAAAGACTGTGATTTTTAAACTGTTTGTTTGTGCTGTTATTTATCTTGTACTGCTGTATTTATCCTCAGTCTGAGCTCATCCTGAGAGCTTCAATGCCAAATTATGCAGTGCCATAATGCCTGTTTCCCCTATTTTATTTACTGCAGACTTTTCTCCGTAGTTCACTTAGTTCCCTCAAAAAAAAATTTTAAGCACTTTATTCAGGTCACACAAATTTGTGGCCTTTTGTGTCTCTCTACAGCTCTAAACCGGATGTATTTTGCATGCCGTCAATTCTTACCTCTCTTATTTAGCAATATTCTCTTGTCAGGCACTTTACATGCAGAATCTGCTCTGCCAGTTTGATTGTTGACGGAGGAGCCACAAATACGAGTTATGAAGGGCTGAGAAGAGCGCACGTGTGTTAAATGTGTGGCACGGCTGCTAAATCAGAGCCGTGTTATTGGAGTTTTCTTATTAAGGGAGATCATACAGAAAACATTAAATATACCCACTGTTTAGAATGCTTAATGAAATATTAATTGCAGACTTATATGAATTTACTACATTAAATCAGGCTCACAGTCGGAGGGCTGACTTTGATATAGCAGCGTTTGAAGTGGAAATGAGCTGTGTGTAGCAGCAGGAGACGCTGTGGAGCACATATCTCTTATGTTATTAATTTTGCTATCAAGTTTTTCCCTTCCAGCGTGGAGCTCCAGCCACCCAATCAACATCAAGCTATGTAAAGGACACAACTACCTGTAGACTGTGCTGTATTAGCCATATATATGGTCAGCTTCGCTTTTTTTACATGCTTATTCATGTCCAAAAGTCTGAGAGCACAGGTTTTTTCCATCATGTTCAAGTTCATTTTGTAAATTTAGTTTTTCACTTAGAAGTAATGCTAAACAGAGGCATTTTCAATGGTCTCAGACTTTTGGACCTTACTGTATCTAATAGTGTTTAGTCCTTATTTTTGTTTGTTCTTCGGACAGGCTTCTAAATTATTCTTTTTGAAGGAATGTATGTGTTGACTGTATTGTAATAATATTGTACTTAAATTTGTACAGCCTGTTGAAAATTAAGTACTTTTTAAAAAAATAAAATAAAACTATTTAATAGTAAAAAAAAATTACCTAAAATATATATGTAATATTATTGTTTGCTACTGTTTAAACGTTTGGGGTTGCTAAGATTTTTCATTCTTTGCTCACCAAGCATGAATATTTGATCTGAGCATACATTGAATACTGTTTTTCTATTTCAATGTATTTTAAACTCTTATTTATTTATATAAAGCTTAATTTTGAGCATCATTATTCCAGTCTTGATTGTCAAATGATCTGTTGATAAATGATACATATTGTAATAAGCACCAAATCAGCATAAAAAATATTACTTATTAATGTTGAAATGAGTTGTGCTGCTTAATATGTTTGCGGAAAAGCTTTTTTAATAGAATATTTTGATGAATAGAAAGTTCAAAGAACACCATTTATTAGATATAGAAATCTTTGGAACTTAAATGTCTGTACTCTGAATGAAAGGCACACCTTTCCAAAGAAAAAAAAAATCTTACTGACCCCAGATGTTTATGTGGTAGTGTATATATTAATTAGTAGAAATATTCATAATCGTATATATTAATAATAATAAAACTGCTTCTAGTTATTACAAGATTTTTAGAATGATACATTATAAAGTCAAAGACATTCATAAACACCAACTGTGTTGTTAACTCCCAGAGACTGGCCTTAAATGATGAAAGGATCTTTCATGGGTGAGATGTGAGTGATCTGATGCCTCTAGTGTTCATGGGTAGGATCCAGTGATTTTCAGAATTAGGTCACAAGTCTTTTAAAGAACGCTGTTGAAATCTTAAGTAGGTTTCTAGTGTCAGATATTTTCAGTCACCCCCCAACCCCCCTCACGTTCCTCCAGTTTTTCCTCTGAAGGCAGTGGCAGTTCAAAGCTTGAGGGGCTACATTATTTTTTCTTGCTGTCTGAGTGAGAGATTGAGTTCTCAGTCAAGAAACCTTAGCAGGTTCTAACCATGTAGCAAGACGTACTACTAAATAAAATACCTGCTTTCATTAAACCGCTGGATAAAACTGTATTTATCTGTGGATTATGGATTATTAAATGTCCTTGTGGGACAGTTAATGTACCAAGTCATACATAATTGATCAAATGCTGCACAGGGTTTATTGAAGGATTCTTATTGGCCAGCCCGGTCTTGGGGGTGGAGCATGACTACAATATCTTAGAAATTATGAGCAATCTAACTGTATTTATTTCACCTGATTAAACAAGTGCATATTTTCTCTCCAGGTTTGAATACTCCCATGTGTACAGATGAGATTTTCAAAATGAGAATTATAGATCACAGGTCCACATTTTTAAGCAGTACTCCTTTAGTAACACCCATGACGTGCTGTATCCAACGATAATAGTTACCAACCTGTGTGTAAACGCCATACTTTCCTTTCTTGGCACATTCTTCTCCCCAACTGACAATGCCTGTGAGGAACCAGGTGTTGTGGTAGCGAATGGCATGAGGTCCTCCGCTGTCCCCCTGACATGCGTCTTTAGGAGAATTTGAGTATCCAGCACAGAACATGAAGTGTGTGACAGGGTCACTGCTGCTTTCCTTACACACTGTTCTGTCTACATAAGGCAGCTCAACCTTCTGGAGGGTCACCGCACTTCTGCCTTGGAAGCGCAGACGGCCCCAGCCACTGACAGTAGCCAGAGATCCAGACTGCAGCAGTGAGTTGGAGAAGAGCATGGGTCCCAGGCAGATGGCACGTACAGTCAGGGTAAACTGGATTGGGTTACGCAACTGCAACAAGGCAATGTCATGATTGTAGAGGCTTACTTTAGAGTCATAACGGGGATGTGAGATGAAACGAGTGACGTTCAGATTCTGTTCTGTGCCTTCAGTCTTGGAGACATCATGTTCCCCTGTGAAGCATAGTTGTTGAGCTTGTAAATTGTGGAATTGTAAAAATAAATAAAAATTTATATGTATGTATGTGTGTATTTATATATATATATATGTATGTGTGTGTGTGTGTGTGTGTGTGTGTGTATGTGATTTACTTCACATTTACTTCTTCAGTGTCACGTGATCGTGCTAACATATTGATTTGGTGTTCGTCAAATGGCTGGTCTTACCAACTCTGATGTAGAAGGATCCATTCTGTGTCCCTACCAGACAGTGAGCTGCAGTAATGACCCATAACTTGCTAAGAATGGAGCCTCCACAGAACACCTGCTGTGTAGAGCGCGCCACCAGCGCCACCTAGAGATCAGCAGTCAACTGGGATGAATGACACGATTTTGGGTGCATTTAAACATTGCGTTGTAGCAGATGTGCCTCTTAACTCACTAATTTACTCATAGATGATTTAATCAAAGGCATTTTTGACTGATATAGCAGCACATATTTTTTTAGTCTTTACCTGCCAGGGGATTTCTCCAGGTAAAGCTGGATTGCCGCCAACAATACGGCTTTTTGAAGCACTTACGGTTGGTACAGGAGTCGTCAAATACTCATCAAATGCCCATTTAGGGAGTTTAACAGACGATGGCGAGATTTTCTCTTCTTTGCGTTTCGAATTGGAAGGGGTTGTCGTGTTGACCGGTTTGGAAGTGCTGGTTGTGGAATTGTTTGTCTTGTTGGAAGATTGTGGAGAGTTCTTTACAGAGTTGGGACCGCTGGATGATGTTCTCACAGCTGTTTTAGTGACTTTGCCACATGGAAATTTAACTAGACAGATACAAAAAAAGTTGTTGCTATTAATATTAAATTGCATTTGAACCTTGCAGTGCCTTTCTTTAAAAACACTTTAAGAACGAAAGTAGCTCTTTAAGATGTTTCGATCAGGGCATTAAGAACCTGAGAAGTAGATCACCTGAAGGTTCACATGTGAGTCCATCTTCTTTGAGTCTGTAGCCGGTTGCACACTGACACCCTGTCCCTTGAGACTCCATCACAACACAGAAATGCTCACAGCCTCCGTTATCAACATCACACATTTTGGCTGTCACTGAGAAACAGCATAAAACATAACTATCTTTGGGATTTAATGTTCATTCATTCATTCATTTTAGCTTAACATTGTGCACTGTGTGTTTGAGGGAAGAGAGATCTTCTCTAACCTATTTCACAGTTTTTCCCGACATAGCCCCGTGGACAGTCACAGGTATATGTACCAATCTGGTCTTCACATGTACCTCGGTTTTGACAGGGTGATGATTTACACTGGTCCCCATCTAACAGACAATTCTGAGTTTAAGAATAGAATGATGTCCAGTTCAAAAACCACTTCATTTATTGCTCCATTAGCTATACATAATAGGAATGTTTCAACTGTAATTTCTGGCTAAAACTCGGTTCTAGTGGGAACATTCATCCCATGTAGTCATCTCACATCAACATATTTGTTTAGATCTGTTTTGTTTTTGCTTGTAAATGGTGCTTGATCTGTGCATGTTTCTCTAGAGCACTTTCATTTTAGCTGAAAACAATGACCAATATGCTTATTACAAACAAACTGCTTTTTGCTTCAAGCATGTACTGTAGTAATTTGGATTATTTGTGGATTATTGCGATGCTTTTATCAGATATTTTAACTCTCATTCTGACGGCACCTATTCACTGCAGAGAATCCATTGGTCGGCAAGTGAAGCAGCCTAATGCTGGCTTTCCCCCCAAAAAAACTGCTCCAATGAAGCAACAAACTCATCTACATCTTGGGATGGAAAGAGGACTTGGGGCCAGTACATTTTAAGCAAATTTTCATCTTTGGAGTGAACTGTTCCTTTAACATATAGAGATGTTCTCCTGTTTGCCCCTGGTAAACATGGCAGTCAATGATTAAACACACTTACCAACATATCTTGCCCAGAACTCCATCTGAAAACCAGACCAAATGCGCATTTGTTATATTACTCAAAGCATGTCAACTGACCTATCACATCTTATCTACTCACTGTCTTTTCATCATTTTCAAAGGCTTCTCTGGCCTCCTCGAGCACGCACACCTCCTCCATACACTCCCTCTCTACATTCCCCTTTAGAAACTCCTCAAATAGTCCTGTGTTTGCTCGTCTGTGTCTCCTCAAAATGCTGTCAGCTTCCTCCTCATCTAGGAACACTGATCCTGCAGCTATTACAGAGTTGAGAGTTTATAATCTTTACTGGAGAGGGAACTACTGAAAGCATGCATGTGAATGTGATTTTTACCTTCCGAAAGTAAGGTAAGAGTGAGATTTAAATGGTTTTGTAGGTCTTACCTGCAAATGTCTGAAGCAGAATATATGGGTATAGAACAGAAATGAATAGAGCCATATCAATTCCAATTCGGTTGCTTATTATTCCACAGTGAGCTGACAAACAACCTGAGCCAACACTCCAAAGTACACTGGTCTACCACACAGCCACTCAAATGACTGGCACAGGATATTCTGTTTGACTGAGAGAAAGAAAAGTAGAACAAAATAGCAATACATTTTTCTCAACCTTTTTCAAGCATGCTCCTCAGACACAAATTTACTGTAATCTTAAGTGATATTATATTTAAAAAAATACATTTTTGGACTGCAGATTAAATGTGTACACTGTATATATAAAAGTTTGTATTTTTACACTCACATACTTTCTTTTTCTGTTTAATAAAGTTTCTAACCTCATATAGCTACTCGGATGGCCTAATAGATTTTTTTTTTACATTTAATTTTACGTTTTAATAATTTACTTGGGTACCATACTAATGTAAATGTTTCATTTAGGAAAGATGTACACTACCAGTCAACAGTTTTTGAAAAGTAAGATTTTTAAGTCTTTTCTGCTCACCAAGCCTACATTTTTTTGATCCAAAGCCTAAAACATTTTGATTTTTGTTTTTCTGTTTAAACCAACGGGTTTCTATTTGAATTTATTTTACAATGTAATTTATGATGAATGCCATTTCTATAATATAAGAGAATAATAAAAAAAATTCAAAACTTACTGTTCAAAATAAAAATATAAATGTATTTATATATGTGAAATATATTTATATATATGTGTGTGTGTGTGTGTGTGTGTGCGCCTTCCTACTTTAGAAAGATTGCTCATTGGAAACCTATCTTAAAAGTGCATGCTTGCTTGGCACGTACATCAAGATCCTTTTCAAAATCTAGTCTCCACTAGATGGTGCTGCTGCTTCAATGAGTAGATCAATAACCTAACTGCTAGTTTCCCCCTCTTGAATCAGTTTAGCATTCACTGGTTTCCTCTTCCACTGTTAGAGAAAAGAGATGACATTAGATAGAAAGTGATGAAATAGGCAATACTTCATAAAGAAAGAAAGCATTATCATGTTAGTAGGCTATTTTCTCCACAGATGGCCCAGTATTGGGGACTGTGGGAGAGGCTGGATCAGCATGTTGGAGAACAGCCCAGTCTATGCCTCAGTTCCGCTGTAAGTGCTCTTGATTTCTTCTCGTCCCTTGAGAATCTGTTATCTTCTCAGATGGAGCTTTCTTATTGACTGTGGGCTTTTCGTTTTCATCCAGCCATTACGGGGCTGAATTATTCATTTCTAAGTAATTAACACTGGCCATCAATCCCACTGTATGAGTGCCAATCAATCTGTAACAGAGAGTTGGTTTTCATTTGCTGAGATGGGCTTTGGCTCACAGCCTCTCAAGCAGCAATCAACAGACTGTTATTGCAGCTATAAGGGCATGGGTAAAACGACTACATCACTCAAAACTTTTTTCATTACCGCACTTAATGCTTGGAAAAGCTTTACCCCCAGTTAGCTTTGAATTCACAGCCATTTTTAAAACCAACACCATCAGTCAGTGAAGCTAAGTCTCTGAAGGCAGAGCTATATTTAGACAAATCCAGTGCAAACAAAAAAAGCATTACTATGTTTAAAATGCCTTAACGTTCTGAAATACGCGCTAATGATTGGTCCATTGCGCTATCCCATCATCCATGGCATGACTTTTTGTTGCAAACATTGTCTTGTTGCCAATTAATTTTCAACATTATAGTGGGCTATTTATTCCAACAGACTCTGTAAAAGGATATACAAGTAACTTGAAAGATTACAATATAATTTCAACTCTGTACTGTGTCCTTTGGTGAGTAGCTGGATATGTTCTAAAAATTTTATGTAAGAAAATATGTTCTAATTTTATATAATTTCATATATTATACAGATGTTAAAAGGTGTCTTTTAAACACCACAAGTGTTAAGCTGTTGCAAGTAAAGCTGTTACAGAGCTGCGCTATTTGGTGTACATTAAGCACCCTGTGTTTTGGTATACTGTATACAGTTTACTGACTTAGGCACAGTCTTGCTCAACTGCAGGTGTGGAGATTGGGATGTCCTTTTTTCCAGTGAACCAAAACAAAAGAAAAATATTCACCAGATCTTGTTCGACATCACGTAATGACACCCTTAATGTAATGCTGTCATCTCTTTGGATGAAAATTTCACCCTGCCACCGTTTATTTTGTGATATTGACAGGCTAACTGTACATTTTCACTTACTGAGAGAATACACTATCATTTGGAAAAATGCATTTCTCTCATCATGTTTTGAGATGGCATATACTTTGAGTACTTTAAGCCTTAGCCTGATACACAGCAGGTGTTGATACTGTATAATGTCGTGACAGAAGGGCAGGTTGGTGTGGTTATGCGGTGCATGTCGGACTGAAGCTGATTTATAACGCAGCACCATTGATTTCAGCATGATGTGCGTCTGTCTGCCTGCCCTGTGCTGCTGGGAATTGGTGCCATCTCCAATTAGATTAGAGGCTACTGTGAAAGATCAGCCCACTCCAGTAGATAATAAAAATGTGACGCCTGTGCAGTGTAATCGATTATGGAGAGCATCCTCACACTGGAGAGGTAAGCAGATCTCAGAGGTCCCAGCCTTGTGAACTCTGCACAGGACCCATGTAGCTCATTAGAGTCCCTGAGTCATTTGTGCTAACTTATTTTTGGCCTCAAGAAGCACCTGACTGGGTGTAGCGTAATGTGCAGACGGGATGAAGAGAGAGAAAGAAATGAGGAGCTGTGATTGTTGCAGGGTTAACTGTACAAGACTACACTGTTCTTGAACAGATGCTTCATGTTCCCTTGATCCACAGTGTTATTTAAAGAAATAGATCAAATTTGCTTCATAATATACTCACCCTCACATTGATTCAAACCTTTCGAATTTTCTTTCTACTGTCGAGTTATAAGGTACAATTCTCATGCTGCTCTGCATTAACGGTGAATGATGACCAAGAGCACTGGAAAAGCAGTCCATACGACTGTATTCTTAGTCTACTGAAGTCATGTGTGAGTCGGCTTGTGTGAGAAAAAGATTACAATTTTAAGGGGTAGTTCCCTCAGGAATATAAATTACCCCATGATTTATTAATCACCCTCAATCCATGCTTGGTGTATTTTCTTCTTTCAGAAGAATACAGTTGGAGTTATGTAATATAAATTCAAGCTAAGGACAGTGAATGCTGGTTGAGATTTTGAAGATTTTTGTCACATTCATATCCAGTTTTCTGTTCAGTTTCACTGAAAGCTATAACTGCCTTTTTTCACATATCTCATAGGATTAGATATATATTCTAATATGGCACATCAAAACAAAAATTGCACAAATGAGATTTGTAAGCTACAAGAGCAGGGAAGATTATTTGGGAATAATGGATTTTAGTCTGCTTTCTTGTGAACATCTTTTGATGTTTTTCATTTTTAAATTGCTTAACAAAAGCCCCTGATCAATCAATAAATAAATTGTTCACTTTTGTGGTGCTCTAACTTTTCTTTTTGTCCTTTTTTGAACTTGACAGTCTACGCTTGCAAATCATTTTCCCCTCCTTTTAGGTCCTGCGGGGGGAAAGCAATATAGGTTTGAAACAATATGAGGGTGAGTAAATCATCACTGATGACAAGTAATTTTTTGGCAGATTCTTTAATAAGCTCGCCAGCAGAGGTGCTGTTATAGCATTATTGTATTTATATAGTGTCCAGCATAAGTGTATTAGTATATTGAAGTTGTTTTAGATGATGCAGTTAATAAAAGGCTGAGTTTCACATTAATTTCTTCCTTTAGTGAGATTGATTATTCTCTAGAGACGATGAGGCACCAGGCCAGACCGCAGATATATAGAATTGAACATCACAGCAAACGGCGAGAACAGAGAAACGTCACACCAACAGGAAACAGCACAGAGAAAGGTTGTAATTACTTCACTTTGCTTTGTACGTTTTTAGACGAAAAAGGGGAAAATAAACTTTGCACCATCACAGACGAATACAGACAGCCTAAGAATAGCAGGCTGTCTGAGAGCAACCTTCACATCACGCAGGCAGCACAATCTCTGCCTCTGTTTCTGCGGTTTCAGGGATTAGCCGTGACTCACCATGTAAGTCCTTACTGTTTTCCTCCTTCTCTGAGAGCACAGTACAGACATCAGTCACTCCTCGCCGTGTGTTTACCCTGCTGCTGCTCCTGCGGGAACATGGGAGCGTGTGGGGGTGTGTTTTCAATCACGGTGGCATAATGAACCAAAGCTATTATTTATGCAAATTACATAGCAATTTATTGAAGAACCACTTTCAGAACTTTTAGGTCATGCACTGGGGCTTTAAGTCTTGACTTCTGCTTCTGAAGTGACCCTCTAACCACCATGTTCAGATCATAAAATGATTGTAAATGAAGTGGAGAATAAATTAAATAATCCTGTTGCTTTTTTAGTAATATTTATGCTCTATTACAGTATTTATTAATCTTTTAATACAGATTTAGATGAAGTTAATAACTCTATGTTACAAAACAACTAAATATAGGTACACTGATTTTATCAGACAATGTGAACTTTGTTCTCAGCACAAGTATATTTACAAATGTTAATTTAAGTTAATGTCAAGGCAGGTTGGCACATTTTTGCAGCTCATATTTCAAATGATGTATTTTTGCGCAATTTGAAAATAGTTGTGTTCAATATAATTTTATTACAGGGCAATATCAGTGGAAATGTTCAATAGTCTCAAGATTTCAAAGTATGTTCCTATTCAGAAATGGAAACAATCCAGCATAGGAAACCTGGTGTAAGAAATGTTAGTGGTTTAAAAAGTGTGACAACTAGCCCGCTTCTCCCCAGAAAATCAGCTACATAATATCTACTATTATGGTACAGTAGCACTGCTTATTTGTTAATTTAAGAGTCATTTTAAGCTATGTTATTAAGTGTGTTAAATCAGTTTAGATCACAACTGATGACAGTGTCTAATTTCTCTCATGCTAGACATTATTTTCTAAAGGTGAGTATAGGGGCATTTGCTGCTGCTGGCTCTGACATCTGTCTCCCTTTCCACTTCCTGTGGGTGCAGTTATAAATGGAACGACTGCAGGCTTGAAGGATCTGCCCATGCCTGAGTCTCCTGGACGTGGCCATTGACATTAATCTGGTATTTGTTGGAGTGCACCTCTGTTAATTAGCACAGTCATTCTGTGAGTCTGAAAGGGTAATGTTTCACACCCACGGCCCCTGTGCGCCGCTCCAGCTCGGCCCAATCTAAGCAGCTGACATTTAAACAATCTGCTTGATATTTAGTAAGAGGATGAAAAGAAATAGCTACTTTATGTGTGCTCAAAACTGTAAACACATTTCTTTGGACTCTCTTAAACTACAGGCTAGCCGTATTTTATCATGTCGGATGTGTTTTAACTGTGAAGATGTCCTGTGCTCCAATCAAAGTATGTTGATGTTGATGAGTGCTTATTGTCTCTGATTGAATATGTAAAATCAGCATTTGTCAAGGTTTGTAATGTCTGAGAATAGACATAATGTAATCGAGTGGTTGTATGTGTTAGTCTGAGTCTGTCAGTGCAGCGTCAGTTGGATTTATGACCTCTAAAACTTGTTTGGCTTAAACCAGTCTGGGCTAGATCTGTTGGCTGTTTTGTAAAAATGTCACTGTTGGTCAAAGCTGAAGACCACTAGGTAAAACCAGAGACATTGTTAATGTTAATGGACATAAAGCTTGAACTGTTGCTTATAATTACATTTACAGATAATTTCAAGTGCACTTACTAGAGGGACAGTATGCATGGTCCAAGGAATAATAACAATAGGGTCCCTAGTTTATTTGTCAACCCTGACTAAATGGAAAAAAGCTCCAACCTAGTTCAGTATCACTGCCACGGCACTACCATTATCCTACAATCAGCAGCTGGTTATTACAGTGAAAGTGCAAATACCTAGAAACAGTGTCAGTGCTCCCAAGTAATTCTGTGATAACCCAATTCACAAGTTTCCAAACATTTTTAAATGCAGGACTAAATTTTGGACTGCAGTGGAAAGCTACAGATAATATTCTTATCAAATTACGTGTACAATCTCATCCAGCTAAACTATTAACATTTTTAGAATATTCTCAGACAACCGGGATTAATCAAATGCCAAAAAGAGACAATCAAACATATTTCGTTAATTCATTGTCATGACGAAAAATTCACATTGTGCCTCTTTTTCACCCCTCTAGTCTAGTGTTTTTTCCAGCCCTCTGCAGCTCTGATGTTTGGACTAGTCTTCTGGGGATCAGCCAGGCCAGGGCTCTTCAGCTTTGAACACTCTAGGACAGTGCTACAATAAAGTCTAATGTTTACCGATGGAATGTTAAACAGAACTCTGCTCAAGGCTCTTCAGCAGAGATGGAGGAGTACAGACGAGACAAGTGGGAGATCTTGCCAGGGGATATTTCTTGTGTCAAGCTAAGGTTAAATCAATGGCTTTCTGGCTTGACCTTTTCTTATTTCTATAATTCTTTTATGTATCACCACCCTTGTTGGATTACAGATCGTAAATGGGACCAATGAGTGAGACTGGTCTGAAACTACAGCAGATTTTCACTGCTTATCAGTCCAAGAGCACATTAACAATCAAAAGCTAATTTAAACCTGGAAATAAACAGGAAGCTTGAACTATTTCTAGATCACTAATCACATAAGTAAATATGGAAGAGAAGAGAGAAAGTGAGAAAACAATGTGTTTAAAAGAGTGAAAATGTGAAATCTCAAGTTTATATATGATGCAATTTCTTAGACCTAAACAACTATTAATCAGTCAATTAAAAGTTTCTCAGTTAGGCAATTAAAATGCAGCAGTTCAGCTGAGACTGGAGGTACTTTTGCCTGTTTTAGGGAATTGTCATCATGGCAGAAAGGGATTTCCCAGGGTTGGCAGAAGGTCTAAGTAAGATCATGGCTGAAGGATGGTGTAGAGTCGTGTGCTGGTTTTGAGGTGCTATCTGACACATAGCTTTGTGGCAAAACGAAGAACATGAAACTCTTAATGGAAAGAAGAGAAGTTTGATGGGACTAGGTGGCATATCTCATGGTTTTTAGAGAAGCAGCAGGCATGCAGTCCAGTGAGGGCTCAAAGCATGCAAAAACTGAAAGGCAAAAAGCAGTGACAAAAGCCATGGTGGCAAAAAGCTGAAAACAATTTGTTGGTGTCCTGAGTTTTGAAAACAGACTGCAATACACAGAGCCTTTCTTTTACATGTACATGCATCAAAATGATCTTGAAAGGACTTATCAGTCCACTACATAAGTGCTTACCATGTGCGTGACCTCACGTCCTGATTTTGCTGAGTTCAGTGTGTTCCTGGGTCAACATATTTTACTCCAAAATGTTAGTTTTGAACATATCTCTACACCTAAACCTACCCATGAGTAATGCCTAAAATCATATTTAATGATAAATGAATGACACTGATGTACAGAACCAAACACTGATTGTAAGCCTAAACTTCACAAAAACTATAAACTGGTTTCTTTAAATCTGATTGGCTAATCACAATGTTATTCCAGGTTCAACAAAAATATTGTCCCAGGGACACGTCGAACTCAGCAAAATCAGGTTCTGCTATGTGACCCACACGGATCCTGTTTTTGTCCTAAGTGTAGGGAAATCCATGGAAGTCTCAACTCATCTAATTTCTGAACCCTACAGTATATATGGATTCAAATGTGCGGTTTTAAGCTAAATTCTCATTAATGATGATCATAGATGTTATGATAAATATATACACACCATGGTTTGATCACACTCACCGACTACCAGAAAGCAGAAGTCCTCCGAAGGTTTATGAGAGATGACACTTCAGGTAGAAAATTCAGCCATAACCCCAACAGGGTCAATTGTGCCAATTTTAGACAGAGGAGATGACAAGAATTGTGGTGTCAGGTCAAAGCTTTTGACCTCAATTCTAACAGTTGGCTGACCCCATTGGGACCTCTCATTGCTAGCATATGTGCTCTGTACAGTAGTGAAAGAGAAAGTGCTGATGCAGAGAGTGCAAATAACAAAATATCACCTCTTAGGTATTTAATAAATACTTTTGTAAGTAATAGGCAATTTTTTATACTGCAAAGTCAGCCATATGACCATCAGGTGTGTATGCTCTCATGTGATGTCATTCTGTAGTAGCAGAATATCATAACTGGGAATTAAGTACTCCCTAATCAGCCTTGTCCAGAGCACTGGACATATCAATATTTACAAAATAAGCTTTCTAACTAAAACCTCAGCATAACAGCAGGCCATAAATCACTTGCTCTTTATTCCTTATTGTGCTTTACTCTCTGTCCCAGAAAACTATTTTAGGAACAATCCCAAAAGGTCCTGAAAATGGCATATTTTCTCATCCATCATTTGGTCTGTATACAGTTTTCTATTTGATCGACCGTCTTGACAGGCTTGTTGGTTTGAGATCATAGATTTATTTAAAGCAGTAAACTTATAAATAGATAAGGCAACGATAAGAAGTGTGTATATGATAATAATAAAAACTTCAGAAGTTACTCTTGTGTTGTACAAAGTCACTTTGAAGTGAATGCCTCCTCACAAAACAAGTTAGAGAAAATCACCATGTCTGTGTCCTGGCTTTGTAAGTAAAGCTGCCATTAATGTCAATCCATAACTGAGTGTTCACAGCTGAGCCTTTCTACATGAAAATTTTGATAATTATTGCCCACGTAATACTATCGTTCCAACCATTCATCAGTAAAAGCATTTCAAGGACACCTCTGGAAGTCAACACCCCTGACTTAGCGCTGTGGAATAATTCATAGTCTTGAATCTCAAGATTCACAGAGTTGTTTCACAGAGGTTGATTGAGTGAGAGGCACAGTGGACACTATGGGAGAGATGCATCAGTGATAAAAGCAGGAAATATTTAATGTAACCTCTTTTGACTCAAACTTGTGACCTACTGAGAGAATTTCGACTTCCATAAATCCACCAGATATGAGAAGAAACAGTTTTTAGTTAAAATGTTTAATTTGAACTCTAAATATTAATTAAATACTAAATCACTGGACTCAAACTTAAATCCTTGAGGGCCACAGCTCTGCACAGTTTAGCTCCAACTCTGCCATCCTCATCGGCAGTTCGAGGATTTACAGACTGTCACACATGAATAAAAACATATCTTGGGGTATTACCTTTCACCGGTAAGACTAAACAGTTGTTTATGGTGTTTTTGGTCATTAAGTTAATGTCTAATTAGCCACCACTGTATATGTTTAATAACTATAGCGATATTTCTAGTTTGCTGTGAAAGCTGAACTGGTAAATGGATTTTTACTAAGTTTTAACTTGTATTGTAGTTTATATCAGTAAGTAAATTGTGCTATGAGCATAATATGTACAGTGATCACTTTGACATGAGTGTCAGACAGTCAGGATTAGGGAGCTAAAGCATCTCGCTATAATTTTACTACTCATTTACAAAGATCATGAGATTATAAGGATTTGATTGTTATTGTCACGAATGAGGGTCGTGAAGCGTTCGAGTTCATGTGCAATACACTGAAACAATTATCCGTGCTAACAACAAACAAATGAGGGCTTATATGCTACAGAATGTCCGGGGGGAAATGAGGAGAGCAGGGACAACAGTTTCAAAGTAAAAGTCCTGACTGATCTTCTGGTCTGAATAGTCCATAATAATGCCCTCCTGGGCCGATCAGACAGTTCTAAAGTTCTCCAGGGCGGAGCTGTTGGCGGAGAAGTCCACTTGAGGCGAGCAGACGGCGGAAAAGACCTCCATGGTGGAGCAGGTGGCGGAGACGTCCTCCTGGGTGGAGCAGGTGGTGGAGAAGCCTTCCAGGGTGGATCAGGTGGCGGAGAAGTCCTCCTGGGCGGAGCAGGTGGCGGGGAAGCCTTCCACGGTGGATCAGGTTAGATGGAGAATCTACAGCTGATACCGACTTCTCCAGAGAGGGTGCAGCCATATGTGGACCCATTGGAGTATCTGAGCCACCCACAGGCTCTGGAGGTTGTGGTCCTAGGACTTCACAGTCTACGTGCAGCTCGGGTGGTCGATGTACCACCACTGGCTCTGGTGCTTCTGATAATACCCAGTCTGGCTCATCAACCAGCTTGGGCAGATCCGGCCAACATGGGTCCGGATCACAGACAGGGTCTGACGGATCCAGCCACACAGGATCTGGATCACAGACTGGGTCTGGTGGATCCAGCCACACAGAATCTGGATCACAGACTGGGTCTGGTGGATCCAGCCACACAGAATCTGGATCACAGACTGGGTCTGGCGGATCCTGCCACACAAAACTCAAATCGCAAACCGACAGGGAGGAACTCGGCTCCTCGTACCGTGTATCGGGACCCGTTATTTGCGGGCTAGGAACCGCGAGGGCCTTCTGCAGCTCGTTTGGCTGCATAACCGTGACTGATTGGAGTGAACACGGCCCCTCGTACCGTGCTACAGGAATAGGACCCATTACTGAATGGCTAAGAATCGTGAGGGCCTTCAACAGCTCGTCAGGCTGCATGACCGGGACCGACAGGAGTGAACACGGCCCCTCATACCCTGCGACGGAAATGGGACACGTTACTGAATGGCTAGGAGCCATGAGGACCTTTAACAGCTCGTTAGGCTGTGTAACTGGGACTGGCTGAGCTGAACACGACCCCTCTCATCGTGCTGTGATGTCAGAACCCGTCACTAGCGTTTCAGGGATCGCTAAGACAGGTGTCAGCTCCTCAAACAGCAAGACCCGAACCGACTGGGCCAATTAGGTTGTAAAACCGGAACCAACTGAACTTTACATGGCTTGCTACACAGCAAAACGGGGCTGGGGCCTGTTATTTGGGGTTTAGAAACCGTAGAGAACGATAACAGCTCACCTGGCTGTCTTGCTGGAATCGCCGGCGATTTCCTCACTGTGTCTGGTGAAGAGGCTGCTGGGAGTGAATTCGGTATTGTAGAAGCTTTGCACGGCGGTCCGGGCCGTAAAAGTGAAACCGAAACCAACGTGACAAATGCTGGGGCACTCCCCGCTGGATAGCGAGGCGAGAACCGACCCACAGGTTAGATTTAGAGTTCGCGACGCAGCGATTAATCTGTCCCGAGCCACGTGCGCGATCGTCCAACTCCATCTCCCCAACGTTGAAGGATGGACTGCAAATGGAAAGAACATTGTCTATAAGCTGTTAGAGTGACCAGCTCGTATCCTCGTAGTACACTCGGTTGAGCATGTTGATGATTGATCAAACCACACATAAAACAGTCTTTAACAAAATCCTCCTCTGCATTTACAAGGTGGCTAATAGAAACAAATTCCTCCACATAATCCTCAATGACTCCTCCGCGCTGGAACAGTGAGCACAAACAAGTCGGAGAAACCAGCGTTAAATCCTGCCTGTGAGGCGATGGATAATCTCAGTGCGAGCCCCGAGTAAACCCGCTGCTGAACTCTGTTTGACGGATCATTCTGTCACGAATGAGGGTCGTGAAGCGTTTGAGTTCAAGTGCAATACACTGAAACAATGATCAGTGTAAACAACAAACAAATGAGGGCTTATATGCTACAGGATGTCGGGTGGAAACGAAGAGGGCAGTGACAACAGTTTCAAAGTAAAAGTCATGACTAAATACACAGAGATGAGAACACAGATTCAAAATAAGAGTCCGGGAATGAAAAGCAGAGACAAACACACAAACGGAGTCCTGTGCGCTGGAGTGCCATCCAGTGGCCTGTGCTGGCACATCCAGCTGATCATCACAGTTATCATAAAACTGATTATATATATTTCTTCTTTTTCAGCCGGTTGAAAACAGGAGCACGGAAGCCTTAAAGAAATCTGAAGAAAGCTAGTTCTGCATTTCCAAGAAACAATACTACCACAGCCTTTAGTTTTACTATTATTTAATTATTTTTTAATCTACTATATTTATTCTTCATTGTTTATTCTGTATTATTTCATATTTGATATTACATTCTATTTGCTATTATTTATCTATTGTTATTCAGTTATATGGTATTGTACATATAATTGTTGCTATTATAAATCTATTATATC
>JAUYWG010000048.1:14298714-14332911 GCA_034779775.1 Enteromius afrohamiltoni
CTCCGCGTCTGAGTCTTCCATCACGCTACACAGGGACATCCTCGATCAGTCATCTCTCGTCTGCCTCCGTGACAATATCACTTGTGTTATTGTTTTGTTGCACAGTATTTTATTGCATTACTACAACTTTTACTACTGTATATACTTTTTATTATCACTTATCACTTTTACTATTTTACTGTGCACTGTATCAGTGTATAATAGTTTATATTAAATAAGTTTCACTTCAATCCATAAAGGATTATCATTTAGCTACACTGGTTTATGTTCATATATGTCTATGTTTTATGTTATATCTAGAGTGTCATGTAAATAGGAAGCAGACTAGCAGACCGTCACTGTTTGATTTGTATTGACTGATTTTATTAGGGTGTATTATTTTGATTTTTTTTCCCCCAGTATTTCAGAGGACCTGAGGCACAAGGCTAAAATGTTGGGGTTAAAGGCAGAGAAAGCAATGAAAAAAGCAATGAAAGAATTTAATTTAATATACATTACATTGACATGACATGTATATAGTACAGTTATACTACATTGATGTTATAATTGTTAATAAAAAAATCAACCAAATCAACTGGAGTGTGAGTGTGCTTTTTTATAATTTATTCAAAGGAATTAACAATTTTCCAAGTCTGACTAAATAACTGGAGGCAGAGTTATTTTTAAGTGCATGCATATCACAAACCTCTGAAATCGGCTGATAATTGTAAATGTTATTGTTATTTGATCCAAAAAACGCAGCTCATTTGTTTGACATTGTCATCGACATTTGTTTTTAAAGCAGTCTTGTCCGGATATGGCGGGGGCGTTGACGTATTGAAGCAAGGGCTCAAAGTGGCCAATGAGGTGTCTAAGTATTTATATGTCTATGTTCACTAGAAACTTCCAAACAGCGGTTTGGGGCTGGTTGGAGCTAAACTCTGCAGAGCTGTGGCCCTCCAGGATTTGAGTTTGAGACTACTGTACTAAATATATAAAGTATGACGAGTCTGCAATTACACTCTGCTCTCTGGAGAATTAGTCACTGAAAAATCAATATTAGTCAACCACTAATCAATACAGCCCTAACGAATAATTTACAACATTAAATATAACAACAAACTAAGGTTGCACAAGTGATTTGTTGATTTAACGCGTGAGGTTTTAGAGTAGAAATTCAAAATGATGAAGTGGAGCATATAAAATGCAATGTTTTGACACACTTTTGGTAATATTACCGTAATTAAATTTCTCTTAACTGACAGCAAGTTGCAGAATAGTGAGATCATTTTTCAGATGGGCGTTTTTATCATTCCTTCCAGCTGGTGACCCCATTCTGCATTGATCAGTAGCACACTGACCTACATGACCTTTTGCATCTGATTGGACATGACAAATATTGATTCATCATTTGGAACGCTGTACCTCTCTTTAATGCTTTCAGACATAGCACAGAAATTTCTTAGGCATCTCGGTTCTCATGAATATGAATGTGAGGCCATTGATCTGCACTGAAGTCTTGTATTGCTACAATGTACATGAAAATTACTGTACGCATGTCACTACTGTACTGTACACACACATAATATGAATCTTCCCAAGATTGAGGAGCTGCCAAATCAATATACTGTTTACCTCAACCCAACATCCAACAATTCTCCAACTATGTGTCAAAGATTTAGAGTAAAGAGTTGTTCTGTGTAGCTAAATTCTTCAGTTTTAAAAAGAGGCGTTAATTGTTACATTATTTTAAAAAGCTGGTGGTGAGACTACGATGACAGACTTGAAAGGAAATAATTACAATGCGAGAACAAGAGACTTCCAACACTAACTGTTTTGTAAATAACTGTCACTTTGCACTAATTCAAGCATTTAGCTCCAATAAATCCCATGACTGTCAATATTGTTGTCCCCCACAAATCACCGTTTTAACAAAGGTTTAAACAAGCATTAGCTGTCAACTTCGATCTAATGTGGAGAGAGCTTTTAGTTTGGGCTCTGGATTTGACAGACTGTGTGTATGTTCACAAGATGTTTGAGCATCAGCGGAGAAACAATGAAGGGCAAAGGGAGGTTAAAATAGCCTACAGCTCCCTCATGCTGGGATGTGAGCTCTTGCCTGACAAACTACAAACCCAGAAGATAAACTGTGCTCAGAAAAATCACTTTAACCCGCACTTCTTGGATGGCCTCTTTTCTTGCCTGCCATCTTCTTAAATTCTCCAAGGTGACTTAGTAGATTGCAACCTCAAAATGCCATCATTATTTGTGAATAATATCTCCCTTCTGCTTGAAACTCAGCTGCTGAAAATGATATTTTTATTTAGCTCCCTTCAGTAAAATGTGCCTTTTTATGATTTATTTGCAGATTTAAAGGGAAGATAAGTTTTAAGAAATTATTCAAGAATTTGTGGGAGGTCAGTAAGGATCTATTTAAATAATCTTTCAAAACCCTTGTTTATCATACAATTTGGTTTCATACAAACCCAGCACTCTCAGTTTAAAGCCCTTAACGGCGTCTTAAGAAAGTCTGGTCAATGAAGCTTTGAAAGGCGTCCAACTGTCCCTAAAAATAGCAAGTATGGATCCTGAAACCATCGCCTTCTGTTTCCTTCCACTCAGTGCCGCAAAGGAGTACAATCCGTCAGGTGCTAAACACCGAGTCTGATGTCGCTTTACTGTCATCTCCCAATAAACAGAGAAAGCCAGTGTTTCAGAGGAAAACATTGGTGGTTCAAAGGTGTTATAAGTGGACAAAGTGATTATAATTCGTGGAGAATTTAAATGTGTTTGAGTTACTTAGAGTGGAAGCCTGAACGAGGACAATTCATCAGTCTTATGCCTCTCTTCATCGATTAAACAGGTAAGTTAAAATATCTTTTAAATGAGACTATATTAGGGCCATACGAAATCATATTCTCCTTGTCCTTTGTGACTCCGTAACATTTCTGGAAGATGCGTTTTACGGATCGTTTGCAGACTTAAAACTTGCCTGTTTTTATTTTTTATTGCATGTTAGATAGCCACACGGAAGCATATTTTAACATTCAAAATATTATTATTCTTCAAGTATTCTTGCGTAGTGTTTTTCAATAACTTCAGTATTTGACTGCGTTTCTCAATATATTGTGCAGATATCCAACTACAGTTTTTCGCACATCAGAAAGTAAATTCCAGAGCTTCATTAATATACCTTTGTGAATATTGTTAGGACAAGAGCATTGTCTACTCCGGGAACTTTATTAATGAAGACTAAAATCCTATGCGCGTCATAATCTGCAGAAAGATTGCCAGTGTATTTGATCAAGGTTTTTTTTCGGACAGCCTAGATAGAGCTACTTTAATGCTCCATAACTGTGGATTCCGAAGGAATTTAGTCATTAAACAGGGGGCCACTTAAACAAAGACTATCCGGGGTGTCAGCTGAGGGACGGAGGTGGAGGCGGGGGCGCTTTAAACAGATGCCTCTAGTGGCCAATCATTGGTACCACATGGAAAGAGAGAGAAAAGCATGGGTTTCTCTTGTGAGCACAAATAGTTTTGTAGCCTACACACTTGAAAAGAATGTGGAAAATAGACTGAGAAAGACGGGCAAACTGACTTAAGCTCATCATTGCGCTTTACCTGTAGCATACATAATCACTTTTATAATGAAAAAAATAATGTTATCTACTTTTTGAGGTGCACATTTCGTGTTCGTATGTAATTACGAACCACTTTCAGGATTGTTCATGTTTGTCTCGGGCAGGCGTGTGATTTGTTATGAACTCCAATCCAGCGTGATGCGTTTTACGATGCGTAATTAAACAACTATTTTCAAAAGCTTTAAATTACATTTTATAGAATGATGAAAGCGACTTGGGGTATGCTGTCTGGCCTAAAATTAAGAGACCCAATCTTGTCCTCCGCGAACTTTTTTAATTATAGGGCTATCATATTAATGTTCAATATAAAATGCGCATTGGAATTCGGGGATTGATGGATTTTTATTTATTTATTTATTGATTGATTGATTTTTTTTTTACCACCGATAGAATGAAAAACAGCATATTCTATAGCCTATCTTTTTTTTTTACTTCTTATAATATATATGTTATTAATATCCTTTATTATGGACAGCAGATATTTTACATGCGAGGTAGACCGTTATTTCGGATTTGATTCACAATATCTGTTGCTCACACTAGCATAGCGTGTTTTTACAGTTTCTGCAAACGCTGGCAACAGGCTAGTGCATTTGTGAATATCTCTGTTACAGTAGCAATCAAAAGGTGGTTGCCCAGGTTATTTCAGCGCTCGCGTCCAGTGTGTCACAGCTGACGTCGACTGACACTCGGTGGAAGCCCCTCTCCTTCCCTCGCGCTTTTTGTTCTCCGGTTTGCTTCATTCGAGAGGGTTCGTCTTATTTCCATCACCTCGAGATTCACGCGGGAGCCGTTTGACTATATCAATGTGCATTAATGTAGGAGACACTGTGGAAGAGATAAGGTGAGATAACCTTGTTGATAACAAAGAGCACTACGTGAAGGTCTGCGTTTGATTGTGACATTGGCGGACTTGTTACTACCACGCGCTTTGTAAACTCGACTTCTGTAGTCTGTATGTTTAACTGCATTGACGGCGGTTGATAAATGTCGATAGAAGGTACGAGAACCATCCCTTTCCCCCTGATGTTTAAAAAAAATGCACTTTTGTTTATTTACAATGCGTTTCTTCCAGAGCTCTTATCTCATCACCTGGCACCTTTGTTTTGGATTTGCCAAGGATTTCCTAAAGCGACAGTGGGTATTCTCGACTGAAGGATTTCGGGTTTTAATCTAAATCGGGATCTATACATCCAAACTGGGATCTATGAGCGGAAAAGTGGCTAAGCCTAAAGAAGAAAAGGATGCTTCAAAGGGTAAGAAGAGTCTTGAAACGTCTAGATAGCTCTCAGTACATCACAGGTTTAAAGCGACCGTGATCTCATTCATCTCCCACTCGTTGCATTGTTGCTCAATTGTAAAAGCATAAAAACAGTATTGGACATTGGCAAAGATAAATGTAAAGCGTTCATGAGAATACATATATAATGATTAGCAGGTCTGCTGAATAACACAAAAAAATGCCACCACCTGATACAGACCGAAAATCGGCACAAATTTCTCTCGGTCTGTTCTGCAGAGATGAATTATTGGACTGTCGCTTTAACGTAACCTGCAATAAAACCAATGCATATCCCATTCAAATTCCCCCTTTCCATGCTTGCCCATTAAGGTAGGTCTGAGTAACTGTTCCAATATTTATCACATTTGCAACGATCTGCGCTGTGTGATGACGCTTAATCGTTTGTTTGGGTAGCTACTGCGCAAATGACCAATTGCGTAAAACTGAGCTTCTGCATGTCTCCGAAACAGCCGCGCTTCAGCGGGATGTAAACTGGCCAACCATTGCCATGGAGACAAAGGGGCTACAGGGTTTCCAAAGAAACCTCCGCGCGATTAATTGATGTGCATGCTGTCTGCTGAGGGGTTTTCATTTCAGTTTACAACGACATGAATATGCTGTGCTCCTTTGTTCCGACTGATGAAATGCCACAGTGTAGTATAACCTGATTACCTCTCAAATAAACCTGGCACTGTAAATTACCAATATTGCTGGCACACGGGCAAATTGCTTTTGTTCCTGTTTTGTATAAATTAATAATTAATCTGTTTTTGCATAAAAGTACTGTAAATGTAAAACCGAACATAAAAGCAGGCAACTTCTAATAGATATTGTTGTAGTTTACCATACAAAAGAAAATATAAAGTGACTTTCTTTTTGAGTCTTTCAAAAAATCTGTTCTTTTTGTAAAGTTAGTTTTTTAATAGTTACTAAAATGGAGACACTTCCGATCAGTGATTTTTTGTTTTATATAAAAAAAAATTTATGTTGCTCATTAAGTATTATTAAAAATCTCTTATTTTTCTTGTTCATGCGACAAGACCCCTCTTCAGGCACAGAATGAACAAACAGACAGCTCTCTGAGCATATCCTTGTGTATTTTTTTATTATTAGTGTTTATAGTAAATTTACAGCAAACTTTGTTGAATACCAACAGGAGTTCATTTTTCTTTTTGTTTCAGGCAGCGCTTTGTCAAAGCATTGTACGTGACTCATTCACTCAGCGTGCTGGCTTTCATCTTATTTGTTTTGAGCTATTATGAAACACATTGCAGTGGTTGCCTCTACATCATTAAAACTTTCAGGATTCCATTAAATTTGGTATTCTCATAATCCCTTGTTATTAGTTACTCTGGATATAATGTGTGAAAGTATAGCTTTTTCATTTTCAGTATAAGCATGACGAGTGCTGTCGTTGAGCTCATCTGTGTTTTCTTAGAAACTAAGTCATTCACACTTCATGTGGTTAGTAACTACACTGTTTAAAGTGGATTTGTGCGTTTTTTTTTCTAAAAGGTTTATTTTATACTCGATCAAACTCTGATTTGGTGTAGCCCAATGATGTCAAGTTGATTTAGTCGTATTAAAAAATGTGACCCTGCGCCACAAAACCAGTCTTAAGTCGCAATATGTTGTATGGATTAAAATTATACATTCTTCTTATGCCAAAATCAGGATATTAAGTGAAGATCATGTTTCATTAAGAAATTTTGTAAATTGCCTACTAAAACATAATTTTTTATTAATAATATGCAAGGCTAAGAACATCATTCAGACAACTTTAAAGCTGATGTTCTCAGTATTTAGATTTTTCTGCACCTTCCAGATTTTCAAATACAGTAGCTGTATCTCGACCAAATATTGTCCTATTCTAACAAATATACATCATTGGAAAGCTTTCAGATGATTTATAAATGTCAATTTAAAAAAATTTACACTTGTGGTCCAGGGTCACAAATGTAGATGCTCGTCATTACTTTACAGTACTACTGCCACAGTTTTTATAGCATTATATTGGCATGGCTATTCGAACAATCAGCAATATACTATCAGCTATACTGAGAAATATGCAAGTTTGAATCTGTCCTGAAATTCACACAAATCACATACCTCCTCTCTCTCTCTCTCTCTCTCTCTAATAATTTCCAGTTTATCATCAGTATCTCTTTAATAAAATAGGCAAAACATATACAACGTATACAAGCTGTATTTTCGAAACATTGACTGTGCTAGGAATTTCCAGTTGAATGTGTCTTATTTAGGGATTGGTAAATATCAGTCATCCATTGCACTGCAATTTAGGCCAGTGGCGCTGAATGCCCAAGGGCACATGACTACAGCACAGGCTAATTAGCCGGAGGATGAATGCCACAGGCTCTGGACTGGCTGAGCAGGGCTTGCAAGTCTTTCATATTTTCTTGCAGATGAATTCATCTTCAGGCCAGATGCAGTGCCAAATCAATAGGCATCCAGAGCATAATTTAGAGAGGCTTCATTAATCACAAAGCAGCAGAAGGTTTTTTTGTGCCCCGCTCTGACACCTGCTCTAATCTTTTTGACATAGTGGCACCCTGACTGCTGCAGCATCCAAATCCACTGATTTTGCTGTCTTGATCTGCCGGACCCAAGTAAATTAAATAGCTGAATATGACTTGTGGATACTGGGATGTTTTGTCCAGTGCCATGTTTCAGCACTGTACCGTAGGTTAAACCGTGCTAGTAAAATAAAAGAGAAGAGTTTGAACTAGGATGATTCCAACACACAAAGTGAGTGGAAATAGATACTTTGACAAAAGTGCTTTCCTTATGTTCCTAAATAATTATTAATTAAGTTACATAAGTATTATAGTATTACACAATGAAGCAATTTTAAGCAAAATTGTAGTTGTTTTGAGTGTCAGCATGATATTACAACAAATATGTGGCATCTGTTTGGCAAGGTTTGGGGTCTGTAATATTTTGAAATGCTTTTGAAAGAGGTTTTTTATTCTCACACTGCATTTATTTTTATTCAAATACAGTAATATTGTGAAATATTACAATTTAAAATAACATATTTTCTGTTAGAATATATTTAAAAATGTAATTTACTCCTGTGATGGAAAACCTGAACTTTCAGCTCACATCAGTCACATAATCTTTCAGAAATAATGCTAAAAATGAAGAGGTTTGGCTGCTTAAGAAATGTAATAAAGATGAATAGATGAAAACAGTTCTTAATATTTTGTGGAAATTGTGATTTTGTTCTTTGGTTCTATGAATAGAATGTTCAAAAGAAATATGTTTATTTGAAATTTTTATCTTTTGTGACATTATAAATGTTATTAGCGTCACTTTTGATTAGTGTAATATATCTTATCTGAATAAAAGTATCACTTTTTTTACAAAAAAGAAAAGTAGTTCACTTCCATTTTTATACTCTAGTCTGGAACACCAAGTGCTCACCATTATTACGAAATGACCCTGTGCTGTTGTAATAAATGAAATGTAATTTAGTAGGTCAATTATGTTGTGCAATATGCTTTTTAGAATTGTATACATCTTTAAAGGGTCAGATGTTTGTGTAGTAAGTGGATTGTAAAGGCTGCGTAAGGACAGTGTGACTCAGGACAGTGCTACCGCTTCCTCAGCGTTGACAAAAATCTCAGCATGCAGCCCTAGAGCAAGACTCCGTCTGCATTAGAGAGCTGTCACTCTATATCGCCGCCTTGCTCCCTGAAATGTTTGGGAATGTCGCGGGCCTGTCTCTATAGCTGTTCCCTCCACCTCGTCAATGACAGCCGGGCTCTCTGATTGGCTGGTCCTTTCTCGCCTTAACTTGATCTCCAGCTCTTCACAAAACCCCGGTGCTTTTCATAACAGCAGCTTTAAAAACATGCCTGAAAAGAAAGAGCAGAATCATGCAGATCTCGTTCTTGTTTGTTTTGGAGGACAGTCATAAAATTTCAAGTGCCTCTCCTTGCTTTGGCAATTTGCCTGAACCTAGCGTATAGTTACCTGTTTTTCTTTAGTTATAGTTGGATAAATATTCATGTTGAAATTAATATTCAAGCATGGTTATGTCATCTTCAAACATAGAAGAGCACAAAGTAGCCAAGTGATTCATCTAAATTAAATGCTTTGACCTCAGATACCTGTGGTGAAGTGAGTGAAGCAGTAGAGATCTGAAAGTGTCTGAAGGGAGTGGAGGTCTTAGCTAAGCTCGTAGTTCCTGTGAAAATCACCTTCGATTCGCATGGCAATTTATAAATTATAGGTCACATTGCTCAACTCAGAAGGTTACAATCACACAGTTTCCAGTCTCAGCTTCAGATGGCGCAGGGGCCTGATGCGTATTGCTCAGAAAGCTGGACAGTGTTTTTGATCTTATTTGGTCTTATCTGATTTTGTGCAGCTTCTGGAAGTAAGGGTGCACAGGATTTTATCAGTCTGCCTTGGGCTTTGTTTTTTTTTTAAGGATACAACGTCAAGCTCAATTATTATTACATCTTACCAACTGAAGTGTGGTATTGTGTATTCTGTCACCCAGTTAAACATCGACTGGCCAGCCAAGGTTAAAACTGAGCCGCGCGGTAATAAATTAGATGAGAGGTTTCTACGGGCACGGCAGCCACCTTCAAGAAGGAGCTTACTATTTTTCCATGATGAGATCTCGAGGTCCCGCATCCGAATGCTATGTTAATGTTGAGTGTTGAGCTCAGCAATATCGGCTTACCACGCCTCTCTTGGTGGACACACAGTCATACGTTTCCTCCTGAGTTTGAGGCTACCAGTACATTCCCGGGTGCCAACCTGGGACCTGGCTGTCATGTAAGAGGCCCTCTGTGGGCCACCATTTGAGCCCATAGAGGAGATCTCTGATGGTCTATTGACAATCAAGACCACACTTTTGCTAGCATTGTGTTGTCTGAGGAGAGTAGGCGACCTTCAGGCCCTTTCAGTGGTCCCTTCTCATCAGGACTTTGCGTTTGCTTCAGTCCCCCCAAGAACCAAGAACCCTCCAGCGACCAAGCAGACTTTAAGCGGTTGGATAGTGGATGCCATCGACTTGTCATATGATTCCTCTGGTCTCTAGCCAAGGCTAGCAGTCTCAACACTTGGTGTGGTTGCCTCAAAGTCATAGTCATACTGTCTATGCCTACTGTCATAGCTGTGCACAAACACACACTAGACAGGAATTTAAAAGTCTGGGGAAATGGACATCTCGTTACCATAGCGTCTTTCTATAAAATTGCTAGTGGCAATATAGTTACAAATATACAACATTGTGCAACATATTACCTAAAGCTGATTTATGGTCAGATGTGTCTTGAACTGGTGTTTTAAATGTAATATGTGAAACATTCCATATCACAAGTGTTGGGCTGTTCCAGTAGTCCAACATTTTTAAAGTTCATAACTTTTTTAATGTTAATTTGCCATTTAAATAATTTAGTCATTTTGTTATAATATTACGTCAATGCTGAGGTCACAAAGAAGTTCAATTATAAGAGGAAGAACAATTGATAAGAAAGAAATGGCAGACAGGGAGAGCAAGTGACCCTAAATGGTCCATTTTGCTGGAGTTTTCATATTATGACTGATGACAGCAGTGGCCTAGTGATGGTTGTAATGGGATTTATGCAGCAGTGCATTTATAGGGATTAAAACCCAATCAGTCTTTCGGTATTGTGCATGTAGGCCACTACCACACTTCCTCTTAATCTGGAATATTCAACATCTCCACATTCTTCAGCAAGTTCCTCCAAGTCCATTTTGTTATAACAAAGCCTTTAATGTTGAGGATATTTCTATGTGTATTCAGTGTGTTGTAAAGTACTTGGAGAATATGTTGTATGTTGGGTATTATTTTTAGGTGAGTCATAATCTTTGAATTAATCACGTTCATAACCAGTGTTACTGATCTAGTTATCTGTATTATTTGTTGAATTCTTTCATTACCCTAATGGTTTGATTCAGAGGACATAGTTTTTGTAGGTGTGGGATTACGTGGCAGTTTGGGATTTTGGATTACAGGTCTGAATGGAATTGTTTGAGATTTAGAAATGCATTTTTATGCCATTTGTTGATGTAAAGATAAGCTGCTGCGTTTATGGAAAGAGCCACCGCTTATGTTGCTCTCCAGGTTTTGAGGTTGGGCAATTGACCATAACATCAAATTTTAGCATCAATTTTCATCTACAAACTGGTGTCAGTCTACTCTTTTGGTTAATTTTCATCCGAAAGTCAAAAAGGGTTAGGAATAACATTGGGGTGAGCAAAAGGTAAGCCTGAGACTCTGACACCAGTTTAAATAGTCACCTTTTGCTCACCCCAATGTTGCTCCTAACCTTTTTGACTTTCTTCTGTGGAATGTTAGATAAGATGAGACCTTTCTTGTTTACTTTCGTGTTTATTTGTTCATACAATGGAAGTCAGTGTTTATTAAAATCATTAGCAACATTTTTCAAAATATAAATATATACATTTCTTGTATATTCAAATATAGACAAGAATGGTTTGGAAATACATGTGGATGAGCAAATGATGACTGAATTTTTTATATATCTGTGTGAAATATTCCTTTAAGTGACAAAATTGTTGAACTTGAATTTGATATTTCCAAACAGCATCCCATAATCCTGGAAAGTGACATATTTTCTCTAAATTTTTGCATCTTTTGTGCTCAAGAAAGTAAAATCATGTTTAAAAATCTGTATTTTTAGGTGAACATTCCTTCTCTTGTCAATTTATGAATTAACTATTAAGTTTAAAATTAAATTGTTCAAGCAAATCTCTTTTTTTAAAACAAAATGCATTATAAGAAAAGCTTTGTTTAGGTTTATATAGCTACAGTAACCACGGGATAGAAAACAAGAAGATTTGACTTGGGCTTGTTTGAAAAGACTTGGATTGGACAGAGTGTGAACATGTCTGAGACAAACTATGTAGACAGACGCTCACACAGTCCATGTGTCTGTAGGTTTGTATTGAATTGCTTTACCATGACTTTCACCTTTATTTTTCACCTATATTTTCACAATATTGTTTTTAGTTTGAAAAGATATTTCAGTTCTTAAACATTAGAAAGGCTTCAGCTGCTTGTAACAAGGTCACAGTATAACACATCTCAGACATGGTGAAGTGAAACTTTCCTCAGAATCCTGCAGTTCAGTTTTATTGTTGCTTTCCAGAGCAAGTATAAACCTCACAGCTACAGAAAAAACTACCAAGAGCATAATTACTGCAACGCTATTTGCTACCCAATGTCCAGTGATCCGTGTCAGCTCTACTGACAAATATTTTGCCTCAGTCACACATGACATTTCAAGTGTAGCTGCAGGAGTTCAGTTCTGAAAGCGTCACACTGCATCTTGTTGATTTATGTACCTGTATCAATGACACCCTGGGCTTGCTGCTCCGTCCCAGAGCCTGCTGTGGATATTGTGTTTTGTTTAATTACACTTCCCCCAGGCCTTAACGCGGCATCGCTTAATGGGATTTAATTTTCTGCTGCAAAGCCAACAGAAGACAAGTTGTTAGTCAATTAGCAGTCAAGTTTCTTACTTAGAGATTGACAAGTATTTCATGGTTATCAGATTAAGAAAATGACCTTGTTTTGGTTCTCTCTGGTAAGAGGTGGGTATGGAAGGCCAACCCTGCAAAAGCCATCTGCCCTTTAGCAAGCTATTGGTCATGGTTGAAATTTTCCAAGTAGGGCTGCACAAAATAAAACCAAAATCCATATATGGCTTGGTGCGATTATCAAATTGCAAAGGGTGTAATTTAAATTGAATATATGTATTGCGTGTTTCAGAGTAAAACGTTCTTTAAGCACTGTTCTTGTGTCTAAATTCACAGTAAATCCTGCTCCTCATAAACTCCAAAACATATCATGAGTAGGGATGCAGCGACTTTTTCAGTCCCGATACCGATGCCTGGGCTTTGTATATCTTTCGATACCCATAACCGATCCGATACTATTGTTGAATTAATATTATAAACTGCATACCTTCCACCTTATACCTTCCTTCCACCATGTAGAAGAAACTAAAGGTACCAAATGTCGTAACTAAGACAAAACAGATGTAATGTACGAAAATAGAATGTAATCAAACTTCTTAAAATAAATTTAAATAAATAAAATGTAATAGTAGAAACAAAAGTGTATTGGTCCAACATACACTAGTAATCTAATCAAACAAGTTATCAAACATTATAAACATATTACGTGCAAAGTCCTGCATGAATTCAAAATAGAACCCGAGAATAAACTAATACAAAGTTAATTATGCATTCTATATTGTTTACCATATTATTCATTGTTTCAAGCAGAAATATTTTTTTTATATAAATAAATGTATATTCATTTTTAGAACTACTAAGTACTACGTGATTTAGTCAGGGGTGATTTTGAGTGATTTTACTTTTGTTGCTTGATTAACATGACTTTGACAATAGCAACTACATTAGGCTGTGGTCCCTTTAAAAACGAAAACATGCGAATGCAATGTACTGATAAGTGTTCCCTACCTTTTACATTCACGTAATACATAATCAACTCTGTTTACCTGAATGCTAGTCAAAACGGAAAATTTGAAATAATTTTGTGTGTAATTCTCCATTCAAGAGTAACTTACTCGCGCTGTGTGAGATGTGCAATGTGTGTATGTTTCAGTGTCTGCGCTCAGAAACCGGACTGAATTGAGTTCTCTCTTCAATCTCCAAACTTATCCATATGCCTGCTCTTCTCTTAATCCCACATATTGAGATTTTTGAACGTTTTGTGAGACGTACAGTTCCTGTACACATCTAACCTCCGAACCACGCAGCGCATTCTGAAATAATATCTTTCCAATCATCCCTCCATAACATTTTCCTCTAGTTTTTATTAGTTGACGAAAATGTCAATAGATTTTCATCATAGTTTTTGTCACTTCAACCTCGTTTTTTGTCGGTGAAAAAATGTCATTGACGAACATTATGATGAAAAATTATTTGTCAACGAAATTAACACTGATCTCCACATAACCGACTCTTTGGCTTGCTCCATGTCGCTTATGCTCCAACTGTTCCAGCATGCGACACACGTGCTGCTAAAGAATGACGTAGGATCTGCGGTGACGTTGCAACCTATATTTACAGTAACTGGTTGCGAAAAAACCAAAGACGGAAAAAAAAAGAGACAAAAAAATTGGATCGGCCCGTGGATCTGTTAATTTTTCCGATCCAGCTATTTTTTCAATGTCGCGGCCAATATCCGATTTTAATATCGGATCGGTGCACCCCTAGTCATGAGAAGTACTTATAAACCACTTATGAACCAACAACAAATCCTTTCTGTGGGTTTCTACCAAAATAAAATCTTGATGGTTTAACGTTTGAAAACTTGGTCAGACTCCATATTAGGTGGTATATACTTGCATCAAAAAATAAGTAGTGTACTTATTGTGTTCATATTGTATTGCAAAACACATTTGCTGTGATTAAGCTGGAATACGGGTACGTTTATTGGCAGGTTTGGTGGTATGGGTTATTTTAAGGGTGTAAGGGATGGATCATTAGTGTAATTATAAATGTAATTAATACAGAAATAAATTACAGATGACATATAGGTATGTTAAAATATAAGTACAATGTAAAAAATGCACACAATAAGGCCAACTAATACAAAGTGGGACCAAATAAGTATTACAAATTTACAGCTGTACTGTAAAAATAGTTTATTATAATTATTATAATAATTTATTATTATAGTGACATATTGTAATAATATTTATTTTGTTTTTAATTGACAGCAACAACAATTATTATTAATATTGTTTTATTCTCATAATTATTGTTAATGATTTTAGTTTTAGTCATAAAATAATAATCAGTATCATTACAGTCATTACAATATAATCACTATATTTTACCTTTTTTCATTCATATTTGAATGAATATTTAAAGTGTGCAGCTCTAGCCAGTTAGCAGAAGTATACTGCAGATCATGTTAAATACGCTATATATAGAGAAAGGGAAGAACCTTTAATATGGTTTGTAAATCTGCTAAGCCCGGTCATTAAAGAAGGCAGTGTTGACATGATGTACATGGCGAGAAGGTCATTTAAGACAAGTCGTTCTTGCATCAGGTGATTGGAATTCCTAAACTACCATCTCAGTCCTCCGCTTCTGTCCCTGGAGTCAATTCCCATGGGCGTCTTACTGCCTGCTCTGCTATAGTTCAATGAGAGGTTAATAATTAAACTCTATGCTTTAAATGGTAATTTCTATTGGTCGTTGAGGTCCAGCTGATTGCCTTCTCCACCTTTTTGATCACTGATAGTGTAAGGAATGGCTGAAAGCATATAGTGCAAAGCGAAATTACACAACTAATAATCACATGACACAGGGTCTCTCACTTTTAAGTGTACAGTTTCCTTTCACTACAGTGTGAAGCCTGAGAAGATGTCACCCATCCAGTCTGCGTAGTCCTGCTATTTAAGTAGTTTAGTGAGATGGTTGTTAAAGCAAATAGCTGTGATTATGACTCTGTGTGTACATATATGTGTCACATGTTAATAGCCAGTTTCCTGGTAGACGCTCTTACTGTGCTGAGGGTTAGTCATTGGTCTGATCTTTAACAAAATAAAGCTGGCCAAATTACATCAGTGGTTTTAGATTACATAAGTCATTACACGTTTTAGGTCATGCAATCTGTGAATGATTTCTGATTACATGGATAAGGATTAGTTTGACAGCCAGGCAGCCATTTCTTCACCACAGGTAGAGTGTGTTGAATCTCGCCATGCCTCTCTTTACAAATTGTTCAGAGTACCTTTAGAAAGATCCATTAGTCCACAGTTTGACACCATTCTGGCCAGAGCAAAAATTACCTAAATTTAAACTGTTAGTGTCTGGCACCACTTCCAGCAATTCTTCAAGACAAGCCTAATTAAGTGCTTTTGTGGAGGTGAATACTATGCACTTTTCTGGCTGGATTTCTAACTTGAAGTCTTAAAGCAGTAGCTTCAAGTAGTCGGTCACCTGCAGAGCCAAAAATATCAGCATATCAGATTGCTCCTGCCTGCCGCTCTGCTGAGAGTTTGTTGAGTGTTTGTAGCTGGGATCCATAGCTGATGATACTCAGCTATACTTCTTTTCAGCCAGGTGAAACACACCAAATTGAGAAATGGAAGCTCAGCTGATATAAATATTGGATGACAAGTAACTTCATACTGTTCTTTTCTGAAAAAACAGGGGGTAAACTTCGGATCTAAAAAAAAAAACATATAATAATCAAGAACACTACATAACACTTGATGGCTGCTCTGTCAATAAATCTTTCATTTGAAAGCATGTTTCTAGCATCTGTAGAACTGTGTTTTTTCCATCTCAAGAACATATCTAAATTGTGACGTATGCTGTCAACCTCAAATGCAGAAATGTTAATTAATGCTTTATGACCTCGAGGCTAGATTATTGTAATGCTTTATTGGGTGGTTGTTCTGCACGCCTGATAAATAGACTACATCTGGTTAAAAATGCAGGAGCTAGAGTCCTTACTAGAACCAGGAAGCATGACCATATTAGCCCGGTTCTGTCAACACTGCACTGGCTCCCTATCAAACATCAAATAGATTTTAAAATTTTGTTAAGTACAGTGGGGCAAAAAAAGTATTTAGTAAGCCACCAACTATGCAAGTTCTCCCACTTAAAAAGATGAGAGAGGCCTGTAATTTTCATCTTACGTATACCTCAGCTATGAGAGACAAAAGTAGAAAAAAAATCCAGAAAATCACATTGTAGGATTTATTTGCAAATTATGGTGTAAAATAAGTATTTGGTCAATAACAAAATTTAATCTCAATACTTTGTTACATACCCTTTGTTGGCAATGACAGAGGTCAAACGTATTCTATAAGTCTTCACACGGTTTTCACACACTGTTGCTGGTATTTTGGCCCATTCTTCCATGCAGATCTCCTCTAGAGTAGTAAGGTTTAGGGGCTGATGGAAGGAGGTTTTCACTCAAAATCTCACGATACATGGCCCCATTCATTCTTTCATTTACACGGATCTGTCGTCCTAGTCCCTTTTCAGAAAAACATTGGTCTTGTATGTCTTCTATTTTCCAATAATTGAGCGAGCTCTTATCACATTATAGTCCTCCACGTCTGCTTTGTTCTCAAAACTCTGGCCATTTGATAATACCCAGAATATCAAAATCTACTGCAGGTGGCAGATCTTTTTCCTATTTAGCACCCAAACTCTGGAACAGTTTACCTAATACTGTTCGGGAGGCGGGCACACTCTGTCAGTTTAAATCTAGATTAAAGAAACATCTCTTAACTCTGGCTTACACTTAACACACTAATACACATCTATCAAATCCATTAAAGGATTGTTAGGCTGCATTAATTAGATCAGCCGGAACCAGGAACACTCCCCTTAACACATGATGTACTCATTACATCATAAAAAATGGCATCTACGCTAATATTAGTCTATATCTCTGTTATTCTGTTACTCAGTGCGTATCTAGATCAGATGGTGCATCTGCACAAAGAGATGTGCATCCGATTTTCATCAGAGACCAGAACACCTAGATGAACCTGTGGACAGATCATCGGGAATCAAATGCACACAAACACACTATAAGTCCTTTTCACAGTCTAACATGTGCTTAAAATTGAACTGGAAATTAGGTGTAGGGCGTCCGGCCAGAGGAGAACTAACCCCAACTAACCCTGGTTTCTCCCAAGGTTTTTTTCCCCGTTCTCTCACGAATGGGGTTTTGGTTCCTTGCCGCTGTTGCCTCTGGCTTGTTTAGTTGGGAGCACCTAATATCTAGTGATTATTGTAGTTTTGATTACAGAGATCGTCTCTGCATTTAATAAATAAACAGTTTAATCTCGTCATTATACATTACCATCACTCTGTTCTCCTATTTGTTCATTTTTAGTGCTTTGCTACAATCTGTATTTTTAAACCACTAGATAAATAAAAGTGATTCATTGATTGATTGATCCAATTTGAAGCTTATTTTGCCCACGCAGTCAAGACAAATTAAAATCTGATTGAAGTGTATCCACCAAGCCTGTACCATTTTAGAGCGGATTTATTTAGAACTTATGTCACTGTGTGCTATCTAAACAGATCGGAACTGGTGATTTCATTCAGTGCTCACCATTTTTGTTTGGAATATGTAGAAGATGGTCTGTGAACAACTGTGAATAGTCTAAGCTTGAGATTACTGTAGCTGGTCATTTGTCACAGGATTACTTTATGTCATGTGCTCGTTACATTTTTGATTTTAACACTATTGATCACATTGATCTCTGGGGTCACATAATCAACATAGCTGTTGCATTCAAATGCTGAAACCCTGTAGAGAGGTGGACTTTTCTAAAGGCACATGGCTTGAAATCATATTAATGTTATGTAAAGCCAGGGATCCTTCTTTAGGCCGACTGCCATGTCAGCACTTCTTCACCCATCTCATTTGACTCCTAGCACTTCTTTCCAGCAGTTTATTTCAGGTTAAACCTGGGAATTTCACCCATGCGGATTCATCTAATTTCAGCACCTCTCAGAATGATTTAGAGTCTAACAGATTTTCAAGAAGAAAATGCAATGAATCTCCATCTACCTCATTATTGTGCTGTAATGACATTTAGATGAGTGACGAGCTCTCAAGTGCTCAGGGGCTGCTGTTTACATAATTTCTCAAACGTCTGATGTCAAAAGTTGTCATAGATATGCAGGTATTTGAATATACATATACCAAAAGTGTTTTGTGTACACTTACATTTTGTGTCTCCAAGCTCAGTCTTATCTGTGATAGACTAATGAAGAAAATTTTAAATAAACCATTGTGAGGATGACAGCTGCCGAAAATAGCTGCGCCCCTTGTTCTCTGAAGCTGATTTCACACACTCTGGAGTGACGAAAATAAGGTGTGTGTGTGTGCATGTGCTTCAGTGTTAGGAGGAGCACACACACACAATGAATCATTTACATTAAGAGACAGCCAAGACAACAAATCAGAAATAAGTGGTGAGCAAAACAGTCACTGACTCTCTTAGCTGTCTTGCACTGTAACATGAGGAGAGGAAAGGATAGATGTCTAAAGATATAGTGTGCATGCGCACACACACAAAATATTTTTATATTTACTCACCCTCATGATGTCCCAAACCAGTGCCGTTTTTTCTTTTATCGAGCACTTGTTTTGAAGAATGTTCTGGCTGCTCTTTTCCATGCATTGACAAAAGTGAATAGGAATAGGGTCTGTCCTTGTGATTTGTGCACAATATATTCTATATCTTCAGAAGCCATGCATTAGGTTTGTGAGGTGTTTAATCTTTTTGTGTCTTTGTCAGCCCAGAATCATCAAACATTGCTTCTCATCTCCTGTTTTCTCACAAAATGAAAATTTATGACTCAATTTAGAAATATTAAAATAGCATGAGAGGTGACTTTTATTTTACCTTTCGTTCAGGTGTCAGTTTAAGCAGTAGAGGCGCTTCAGTGGATCAAAGCTTTGTGGGATGAGGGCTGTCACTGCACTGAGTAGTTCTGAACATCTCTGTTAGCGATAGTTACAGTCTTACCACTGTACAACTAAACTACACTAGTAAAGTTGATAGATTACACAATAGGATTACATTTTTTTAAAAAATAAGTAATTTATTAAGTTGCATTTTTAAACTGTTGTTTAGTGAAAAAGATGCCTACTGAATAGCATTCCTTTGGAGAGCTGTAACGGTCGTGACCGTCAGAGAATACCCAGTGACAGACAAGTAGCTGATTTCATTAAGTCAGGCCCATTTGCTTGTAATGAAGTGCAGCATTTGAAAGGCTGACAGGCTTGTGCTTTAAGCCAAGCCACAATACAAGACTGAAGCATGTTTTCTCTTTGATATTTTAAGTCTGAGACACAAAGTCTCAGAGTGAAGCAACTACACATGCACCCATTGTATATGGTCTTTTTTAGTGTGAATTATCCTATATATAATGTTTTATAATATCTGAAAACTTCTCTATTTAATTAGTGCGTTATATCACTAATTATATTCTTTGTGTAATTAAAACAAACGTTTAGCAGTTAGTTTTGTGCAAAAACATGAGAAAACATGTAAATGTGTCTTCATTTGAGCAAAGTCTGGTGAGCTTTAGTTTTATAGTGTGCTGCTGCCATTCCTGGACGCATTCACATATGAGGAAGTTGGATGGGCAGAAACCACAGAGAGTCAGAAAGTCTAACTCAGATGTTCCTGACAAAGTAAAAGCACTTTAATGCATTAGTATGTCTCTGACTGCCTTGGTAGTGCTGGAGGATGTGTGTCCACAGTTTTGTCATTTTCGGCAAATCTTGTCAGCAAACTGAGCATGTCTTTGTTTATGTATTTCATATAATCCATTACCATCCTTCTGGACTATCAGCTGAATGTCGCAGATGTCTAAAAGCAGTGTCTGGCACCATTCTAGCAATGTGCCATCAGTCTAACTGTCTTTCTCTCTTAAAGGGATCATTTACCCAGAAATGAAAATTCATTTATTCACCTTCACATATATTTTTTTAAACCGGTAAGACTTTCTTCAAAAAACCATTTGACCCTATTGACTTTTACTGCTTGTTCTTTTGTATTTCATAAGAAACTAAGTAATAGGAGGATATGAGGGTGAGTAACTGATGAAAGAATTTCAGTTTTGTCCAGACTGTCACTATAAGAGTGGTTCACTGTCCCAACCAAAGCAGAGGAGGTTTCAGGTTAGCAAGAACTAGCATTGACCTCTTTTTTTTTTTGGTGGCCATACAAAGGCATCTGTATAAATATAAATGTTTTGTGGCTATCACACAATAGAACATATTAGCATTTTTATAGTAGATATTTTACGCTCTTGAAAATGTTAATCAGCCAATGGTGTCACTGTATTTTACAATATTAAAATACTTGAAAGAGCAGATTTATCACACAGATCCAGTGTTGTGAGCTATAGTTTTTAGGCAGTGTGAACTATAGTCTTTAGTTAGAAGAATGTGTAGAGATGATTTGTGATATAGCCGTACTAGAGTCGGACAGCTGAGGTCACAAAAGCAATGAAGCTTCACAAAGCAATGTGTTAACCTCCCAGGCATCCACATAATTGCGCATTTGCTGTGTTCAGCATCTCTGTCCCTCCCTATTCTCATTCCTGTCTCTTTATCCTGGAGGGTGTGGGATGATTCCTGGTGAGTCCACAGGCAAGATACCTGCTTTGTTGCATCTCTGACTAAGATCGTTCTACCACAGACGCCTACATGTTGTCAAGGTGGAGGCATTGATACATATTTGTACATAATGTGATATGCAATAAAAAAATCCGAAAACCTGAAAGTCCAATTCCCTCATGCCTCCTTGTGTTATCTTCATCAGCACCTCTTAGTAATAATGAAGCCTTACACATGTTGTTTTCTTGTTTAAAGGTTCAGCATGTATAAAACATAATAGTTGAAACTTATTTATGCTTTTGCTGTGTATTTAGAATGACGTGTTTGTTGATATCTGTTGGGCTTTTAATGACCCCTTTTAGAGAAAGACCACACCACATGGCACCGCTTGACACCATAGGCGCTTCTCATTAAACTACCACCAGCTCAACACACACACACACACCTACCCATGCTTATATTCACAATAAATTCTCTATATTTAAGAATCTACATACATTTACCTGTATCATCGATATTAATATGCTATATATTTAAAACATGATTCTATATTAAGCTTTATTATTATTACCTAATCAATCCATTACGATCCATGGAGTTCTAAAACTTTTTGTAGAAATGTGTAGAAATGTTACATCATATAATGTATACAGGTTTTTTATGATAACGAGAAGTGTGCATATGCTTCATTCTTGCTAAATTATTCTTCTTTGTCTTTTAAATATAATTATAAGTAACTAATCTAGAGTGAAATATCAGCTTTTTTTAATGGTTTTGCGTCAGGTTCCTAATGACATGAAAATGGTGTGTCTGATGATTCTTTATTTCAGTAATGTATTCAGTAATGTGTTCAGACACATTAGTAGACATATTCACCAACAACTAGCACTGAAATGTTGTATTGTATAGGAATTCCCCATTATTACATATTTATGAAGAAACATTGAAAGAACCCTTGTGAATAAACCAAAAATTCAGAAATAACGACATCACTATAGGGGGTGTGCAATATACAGTATATAGTCTGCGATTAATATCGTTATTGTTGTTTCAAGGATGTGCGATTTGACATTATCCAGTATTTTGCAAAATCCTTTCACGCTACTGAGGACATGTGTACATTATATTAGGTCTAGTGCACAGACGGATTTACTGCATGTTTCAGTCTATTAAGATAGGTTTAGTTAAGATACAGAAAATTTGTATATTTATGCGCCTTCATGTACAGTAATCAAGTAATCAGTAATCACATACCAGGAGTGCATTTTTTTTCTCCAAATATTTCTCTATATTTTGATATAGATTTTTTTACAGCAGGTTAATAAAAATGAAATTAGACTTAACATTTTAGACAACATATTTCCTGTTATTTTGACTTTTGACTGAATAAAATGACGGTGTTTCGTTCTTACAAGAATGATTCAGTTTAATCGTAATGACTCAGTGACTTGCTGCCACATACTGGCAGTTTCAATTTTGCATTTTAAAGTACCTTTCTATTACATTAAATAATTTCAAATATCATAAATATGTATATGCAAATATGTATTCAACATTTTATGTTAAATATATTGAACATTATTTATGAATTTGTAACTGCATGTTAAATTGCAGAAATAGTATTTATTTTTTGTCAATATCGCACACCACCTACATTGCTTTATCTCACCTGCCGTTACTCAACTGGCTCATTAGAATAGTCCTCAATCTGGTTTAAGAGTCTCATGATCATTGCACATGTAGCCCAGAGCGCTGTTTGTTTTGCTTAAGGGACAGATGGCCATCCTGCTGCTCTCCTGTACCCCATCTCTATGTTGTCATCCTGTTCTGGCACACAGAAAGAGTAACAATTTGGCCCCGATGTCCCACTCCTATATTTATCACAGTTTCAAGTTCTTCATTTCGCCTATGGCTTACTACACTGCCTACAAGCCGCTTCCGGGGCTCCAGGTGACCTGACCTATATTAGCACACCGGACGCAGCACTAATTGTCCCAACAAGCTGTTATTCTAGCACATACTCCACATTATTCTGTTGCGCTTTCTGCTGAGCCCGAGAACAGGACTTCAGCTCTGCGTGAACGTCAATGTGTGACATGTAGATGTAGTGAAGCATTACGGGATCACTTATGCTGAGACGAAGGGCTTATGATTTATTCAGAGGCTGAGGCGCAGGACACGAATGTGCAGGAAAGGTTATTTTCCCAGCCTGCGGAGAAACTGATGACTTTCCGCACACGCTCACTGCACACTGCAGTGAATGAAACCTCAGCTTCCAAGGGGGCCGCACCACACCACGTGTGATAGAGAGAGCAGCTGAGAGTGAGAGAGGGTGAAACGAGTGATAGTATGCAGCTCACATCCTCATGTTTCTGTTTCACAACATCTTGCTCTTCCTGTATGTGTGCCTGTAAACAGAGGACATGGCAGCAGTTCAGACTGCATGTGGTGTGGATATCTCTCTTTGCTTCGATCTCGACTTCCTTCGCAGGAGCAGCATCTAAGCTTGTTTTTGTCTGTGCATGCCATAGCGTAGTGTATTTATATCCCCATGCTCTTACATCACCCATATCAAAAATCTCTTTAATATCTCAAATGTTCTATTCCTCAATAATATGATTAAATGGAGTGCAAATATAAAATGTGTATGCATGTTTTAGACATGACCATACAAGGCTGCATTTGTTTGATCAAATATGTTGAAAACTTATAATTCCTTTATAATTTAAAGGAACAAATTTCTATTTGAATATACTTTTAAATGTTATTTATTCATTTGTTGCAAAGTTGCATTTTGTGAATAAAAATATATACATGCAAGTACATGTAGATATTTAACAAATATATATACTGAATGTGTGTGTATTTATATATACAAAATAAATATACACAGAACATACACTTACTACGCAAACAAAATTTGATTTACAAGATTTGTAACAATTTGCAGCCGCTAGATTTTTCAAAGTGAGTTTAATCATTTCTTGCATCATTTCTTGAGACAGTTGTGGCCTAATGGATAGGGAATTGTAACCCAAAGGTTGTGGGTTTGAGTCCCAGGTCCGGCTGGGATTGTGGGTGGGGGTTATGAATAGCCAGTGCTCTCTCCACCTTCAATACCACGACTGAGGTGAGACCCTCGAGCAAGGCACCATTCCCCCAACTGCTCTGCATCAATGGCTGGCCGCTCCCCCGTGTGTGTGTGTGTGTGTGTGTGCGTGTGGTTGTTCACTTCTCACTGCTGTGTGTGTGCACTTGGATGGGTGAAATGCAAAGTATGGGAAACCATACCTGGCCACATGTCACGTTCTTTCCTTTTCCTTTCATTTTTTCCTAATGAACAAGCGAGTGCTGAAATGTGAGCAGGCCATAATTATAGGATTGCTGCTATTTATTAAGCGGCATTTCGAAACTATTCAGAGATGATGTTAAAGGGTGCTAAAGCTAATTATGTTGTTTGTCTTTTGAAACGCGTTACCTCCACCCACTTCCAAGTGTTAATGAGCTGTTGCGCCTTCACATGGCTGCTCTGGAAGAGCACTGGAGATGGGACTTGAACATGAGCGGTCCGGCTCAGGTCACCTTGAGTGCGCTGGATCTTTGATCTCTTCGTGAGCGAGGTTTGGCACTAGCAGCAGGGTTAAAGTGTTGTGTGGGAGGAATGTTTGTATGAATGAGTATGAAGTAATGACTCTATGATTCACAGTGCATCAGACTCTAGGAAAGAAGCAGTGAACACATCGCTGCCTCAGATTGAGGACAATCTGTCAGTAAAATGTTGAGCATCGAGTCAGAGAGCATCTAAAGCATTGAAAGAGACAGTTCATCCAAACATAAAAATCATCATTTACTCACCTCTCTGAAATGTTATGGTTGCCATTCTATAAATTCTGAAGGATTTACTTTTTTTTTTGTAAAATTAGAGAATGGGAACTGAAGCTTAAATGGTGCAAAATAATTGTCCTAGATGTCTTTCATGAATGCTTATTGAGATTATGTCCGCATGAGTTGTGAGTAGTATGGTAGTATAAGGGATATTTAATGCAAAAATTTAAATGTTGTCATTGTTTATTCACTATTATTATTATTATTATGTTGTGCTTAACGTAAGAATTAAACTTTGGAGCAACATGAGGGTGAGTAAATGATGATAGCAATCATAGCAAGACATGATTGCTATTTAAAAGTTAAAATCATGTAATAATGTTACGTATCTTTATACAGTTTTGTAATGGCGTGTGTGTAAGTAAATGAGAACAGAATTGTAATTTCTTGGTGAACTATGTCTTTAAATGGGTAGTTAATTCCTGGCTATTCATTTTTAAAGCTTACGTTTCATGACAGTGTGATTTTTATGAGTGAACAGAGCTGTCAATGTGACTGTAATGGAGGCTTTTATGAGGATGCTTCTGATGGATCATATGGAGGGTGTCGTGCCAAAACTGGGAGAGCTTAGTGAAGATATATCCTCAAGAACTGACCTTAAGCCTTTTCTGCTGCTCCTCCTCAGCATTTCTTAAAACACCAGCATTCAGCTGATTTTGAGTTTTCCAGTTGTGTTGTAGCCTCTGAAATGTCAACAAATACTGAAAGTTCAGAAATTCTGTCAAAGTCTGTCCCACAATTTCTGTTTCTCTTCACTTTTTAATGTCAGTGTCAGTCCGGTCTTCTGAAAACTAGTTGGAGGCCAGTGTTTAGCACAGGTACTGACCGTCTATCCTGTCAGTATTTTGCATAACTGCCTGCGTGAACGTGGCTGAGCATGTGTGGGAACTGTTCTCGGAGTGATTTGTGGACTCTTAATCATTGTTGTGTGCGTGTGAGTGAAAGACAGAAGGAGAAAGAGATAGCACAGAGAGCAAGCTGCAGACCTTGCCTCTGCCTTTAGTGTTTTATAAAAGAGTAGTTCAGCTTCCAGGCCCGTCCGTGTTTTCTGATAACTCTGTGTACAGCTGCTGCGCACATAGATATGCTTCAGAACCATTAAATATATCTTTCAAATTCTTTAATATAACCCAAAGCACTAATTTTTCTGAATGCCGTTAAAGTCTGCGTGAAATGCAGGTCTTGGAATATTTGGTTTCTCTCACTGGAAGGATTTTATGGCAGACTAGTCAAGACGGATATTTGCATTGAAGAACATCAGGTGCAATGACTTGTGAGCAGAGAATGTGAGGTAACGTTAAGGTCACCATTAAAGACTCATGTCAGTTTATGAGGCAGCAAACGGTTGATGGGCCGTAATACAGCGGCAGGCCTGAACCTCGAGGTGGCAGACATCACACCTACTCACAGAAACAGAGCTATGATGGCATGCCGATGGAGGAGGACTGGAGTGTGAGAGCACTGCTGATTTACAAAACATGTTGCTAACATCTGCGCTTATGTCGCCTTCATGAGGTGATGGAAAAAGATACAACGGGACATATATTTGAACTTGAAACACTCACATAGACGTCTAATTTTGAGTATCAACTGTCTACTTAAAAGATCTTGAGTTTCAAACAACTTTTTATTTGCTCAGATTCATTTGAAAAGTGTTTTTTGCATTTTACTAGTTTCAGCCCGACATCTGTTTCATTCTGGATGGCTGGATTTATACAACCTTTTCTTTTGCTAAAAATCCAAGGTTGCTTGGTTCATGCAGTTACTATTTTGTGAAGTAATTTACTAGATTTGTTAAAAGTTTGCAAGGTTAGTGGCATCACTATTTTTTACTGTCATCAGTGTAGTCATTCTTAACCCCCCAAAAAAGGTTAATATATTGTAATAAAATTGATATTAAACAAAAATAAATATATGGTGAAAATCTAGACAAAAATTTGAAATGTTGCATTGACAACTGCAAAAATGATTAATTGAAATAAAAATAAATTAACACTATATATATGTGTGTGTGTGTGTGTGTGTGTGTGTACAGTGTATGTATATATATATATACTGTATATATATATATATATATATATAAACCCAAGCAGTAAAAAGCTTTTTAAAAAGTACAAAAAAATTACAGGCACATGACAAAATCAAAAGTAAAATTTAAATGAAAACTAAAAATATACAACTAAAATATAAAAAATAATAGCTAACCAAAATATGAATAAATATTATATAAAATATAATAAATATAATATATCTTGGAAATTACTGTTTTTATTTATTTATTACTTTTATGGTGTTTTCTGTAAAACTAGCCTAAAAATTATGGTTTTAATAAAACTGCCCCTAAAAAGCATATACAACAACACTTGTTCACCAGATTTTGTCCTGTAGCTCAAATGTATTTTCTTGCTGCACATGTACTCTTGTTGACCTCCAGAGGTTCGCGGACACACTGCAGTGCTCTGCTTTACACGATAGCGTCTGCAGTTCTTCTGAGGTTGTGTTTGTTGTTGTACCCTGACATCATCGCTCGTCTCATCTCTGAGGAGCTCTAAGTTGATTATTGCAGTCACAAGGTTGTCATGGCTGCTCTAAGAATAACAAAGACCCTGTGGGTATCTCTCTCCACAGCAGGACGGGCTCTGAAACAGTCTCCCCCTGATCCCCCTGCTCCCATCCACCATTTTGAATTAGCAAATAGATGTTGTTCTTTTCACCAGGTCCGTCTAGAGCAAATAGATGTAATGGCATGAATTGGCGTGCCAAGAATGAATGAAGTGGCAGGATTACTAGACTTTGATTGAGAATGTCTGAACAAACTTCAAAGCCTTTAAAAGCTGCTATAAATGATCAAAAGATAACTGTTTAGAATGCATGTCAAAATCTGAGTACAAGAAGTGCAATGTTTTTGTATGTCTTTTGTATGTGCTATACTGTTGTAAAGATCTAAGTGATTTACATTACAAGATATTTACATTATAGATAAAGAGTTTCATTTTACTTTCTTGGTCATATAATTATCAGCAGCTGCACCAAAAATTCCTTATTTTTTAAAAGTAATAATATGTTATATGAATTATTCACACCAAAAAGTATTTACACTCCCTTGTCAATTTTTTGAGGAACATTGTTGAAGTTTTTGATGTCTGAAAATGTAATTTGTCATGTCTGTTTGATAGCCCATTGCCCTACATCTCCCACCCTTTGGTTAGATTGATCAATCTGTCAGACACTAAGTAATGAACCCTCCTCCAATGTCCCAGTATGACATTTCAGCCTTGGTGTAGAAGAGTTCATGGACATGCTTTGTTTCAATCTAAGCTTGTCTTTTTTTGTGACTTCGAAATTAATGTTAATACATCTTTGTTGTATGCGTGTCTCAGATTAATCATAACTCTATAAATCGCAACATGAACCGATAAACGTACCTTCTTTAGGACTGTGCTTAGTGTGCGGTAGATGTTCACATTTTCCAGAGTAAAGCCTGTCTGAAATTATTCTTGGATGGTATAGCATGGTATTGTAGAGTATTTGTAGTGTAGTTTACTCCGAAGCACATTGCAAATGACCAGTTACTGAGTTATATCTTACTTAGAGATGTTTAGTGGTCAGAGGTAGCCTACTGTTTGCAGTCTTTAATGCAGATGAGCGTGTTTCATTGCACCTGTAATCTCTTCTGAATTATTTATGAGCTAAAGTCTAAATCTGGAAGCTGACGGAGAGGTAAATTTGAATAGCGTTTAAAAACCGAAACAAGACATGATGTTTGCATATCTTCTAAGCGTTCTGTCTGCATATTACATCACAACCATTTGCCCCTACGATGGACGGTGAGAAAAAAACTGTGTGACATGCACTGATGTTAATTCAGAGCAATACTCTGTTCCTAAACCTAGTGAGCTGCACAAGTGCATACCTGACACAAAGAGACTTGTTAACTGTTAATTATGACTTTTCCTTCAATAAATTCTTAATTTGCTGCTTATTAGTAAGTAAGATAAGTAGTTGTTAAGTAGTTATATTGGGTAGGGTTAGGGATGTAGAATAAGGCATTGATATGTGCTTAATTAGCACAAATAAATGGCTAATATTCTAGTAATATGCATGCTAATAAGTAACTAATACCATGAAATTAAGTATTAACAATAAGGGTGAAAAAAGTTAAAAAAGGAAAGTCTAGCTTCATAATGTCACCTATTGTATCAGTCATAAGTTATGAAACCGTAAAGCCTGACAGTTTGTTTGTGAGGTGTGGTATAAAAGCAGAGAACTAGGCCTACCTACGGTGTAGTGAACTGCCTTGTAAAAAACACACATTCACCGTTGCAGATAAACATGTCTGTCTGTAAATCAAAGACACAGCAGCCTGAAAGTGGATGACAACCATGATATAGCACTCACTGGCACCTTCATTTCAATGCTTTTTTCATGCGGGGCAATTTGCATTTTTCAGTACTCTGGTATATCTTCAGCACATAGCAGAGGGAATTGTCAATCCATTTATAAGCTTCATAGGCTGCATATGTGCAAACTACAAACTGTTGTAGTATAAGGTTACACTGAAACCATGTTAAATGTACAGTATGTGGCCTTAGGTTGGGTAGGTCAGAGTGTGAAATGATTTAAAGTGTGAACATTTGATTGGGCTCTAAACAGCTGTTATCACTATGAGCAGTGGGTCAACAGGTTTCAAGCTATGTGACACTATGCATTGGGGTCAGAGTTCAAGGTATGAGAGTTACGGTAGGAATGAGAAGGCAGACGATTTTAAAGAGAGCTGATAGCTGTAGATGGTCGCTGCTCTTCTTTGCTGGCCCTCGTTCCTGCTTTCTGCAGTTGCTGGCTGACAGATGAGAAATGATGAGACAAACTGTGGTGCCTTATAGCCTGCTGCTGAAGTGATGTGCTCGCTGAAGCCACACAACCTCAGCTCTCATCTTCCAATCACTCTTTTTAAGGGCCTGTCTGCCTGGCCCGTGGCCATTGATCAGTGCTGACTCGACTACACAGCCCCACAGATACACATGCTGCCAATGGACAGTGTGAGTAAAAGATCAGATGTGTACTATAAGGGCTAGTGTAGAGATCTCAGCTTTGTTTTTGAACATCTCGTATTAGAGAAATGCAGCCATCTTTAGAATTGAATGAAATCTATGAAATCTGAGAGCCTTCGAACTCTCCATAGACAGCAACACAACTGCCACGTTCAAGGTAAGGACATTGTTTAAATAGTCCATGTGACATCAATGGTTCAGCCTTCATTTCAGACTTTATTCGAAAATTTCTTCTCTTCCATGCGTCTTCGACGCATGTTTACGGCGGTACCATGACCATAGTCTGCAATGAATGTGTAATTTGGGTTACTGTCACTGAAGGGTCAGAAAGCACCTGGATTTCATCAAAAATAACTTGATTTGTGCTTCAAAGATGAATGATGGTCTTGTGGTCTTGAGGGTGAGTAATTAATGACAGAAGTTTCCTTTTTGGTTGAACTACCCTTTTAATATGAGTAATCTTATTTATTTATTTGCAAATTTATTCAGGATTCTGAAAATACTGAAATCTCTAGAACTTTTGAACAGCAGTATTTTAAAAACTACTACTACTAGTATTTTTTTAGTAGTATGCTGGTAATTGAGTTTAGGGTAAATAGCACATTTGATTGCTTATTCCATTGATGTTTGCAAATGACTATGCATTTGCAATTTGTAATGTCTGAATTTAATTTTAATTCAGTGTACAAAAACAGCCTTCTGAATAAAATCCATACTATCCACATTTGTCATTTGTTTCAAGGTGGTGTTACAAGGTTGTTTTAGGTGGAACCATTTGTTTAAATGATATCATTTAACTTTGACAAGCTTCTGGTTAATGTTTTGGTCAATAATATGACAGCTGCTATACGGATACCATCAGTCTTTGTCCTCAAAAGGTCACTGGTTGGGATTTTAAAGTGTCTCCTCAAGTTGCACTTATCTTCTTGGGAAGACAGAGGCAGCAGATGTCAAACAGAAGCGCAATTCACATTTGTTTTATTGATCTTAGTTATAACTATACATCTTTTTGAATGTTGTCATTAATTATTAACACACGTCATAATTAAAACCAAAATATTGTGTATTACACTTCAGTGTCTGCCCAGTTATTTCCCTGTAGTTTGTTATGGTTGACTGTTCATCAGACATTAAAATCACATTGCTATAAGACAGGCATGAGTGAATTGTGCATTCTCATTACATAACTGCATCAGACTAGTTTTGTTTACAGATATCAGTTCAGTGAGTTGAAATCCCTCCGCGGTTTAGGCCATGTATAGCATGCACAGTAACTTCCACTGCTCTCAGAGCCTGTGTCCTCCTCGGGTGACCTCAGGTTCGGGGCGCTGACATTAATAAGCGTAGTGATGTAAAACCTTGACATACATCTGGAGGGAGAGGCAGGGAAACAACCGTCTGAAAAACAATTTAATGCTTCCTTGCTCCCGCTGCGCCAGAGGCCGCAATCAAATGAAAAGAGCTCGCTGTTCTCCTCCTGCTTTCCCACTGCTTCCCAGTTCTGCCCAAATCTGTGAGAGACCAGCCGCGTGTATCTTTAAGGACAGTGGCTGGAGGGGTTTTGATTAATGGCCAAGTGTTTGCTGACCCAACGTTCACACTTGTTTTGACTGGCTTGTTATTCAGTGGAAGATCAGAGTTAACCTTGTAGATTGTAAGGTGTATACACAATATACAGTTGTTTATTTAAAGACAGTGAACCGGTCCCGAGTTCGATTAATCCAGTTCACTAAAAAGAACTGGTTTAAAATGTTTCGTTCACAAACTGGACATCCCTGAAAACCTAAGTACAGTACATTCAATACGATTATTTCTTTTTTGTTCTGTTAGTAGTGCAGAAGTGAAACTCATCACCTTTTACCCAAATCGGTAACACTTTATATTAACTACACGCTATGAATCATTAGTTACGCATTAGTAAATAGTCAGTTCATGCTTTATAAAGCATTGTTCCAACATTAATAGTCATTAGTAAGCAGTTTATGAATACAGCTATAAATGCCTTGTTGTTGATTTATAAGTACAAAGATTTAAATAGTCAGTTATCAGAAACAATAAAAAACACAGAAATATAAATATCAAGATGCGAAAAAATATAAAACTGTTCAACTGTACACCTTTTTTTCTATGAAATAAGGTTTGTTTTGCATTTATGAAGTGTAGAGTTGTACGATTACATTTTTTACATCTTGAAAAAATATGTCTGTGTTCTGTATCCCTCTGTATTGTGTTTGTTTAACTTTGCTGTTTAGAATATTAATTAGCCTTTATATCTGCTTTTTAAATGCTTTACAAGCTATAAATAGGCCTCACTTTAGATGAGCTCACAAAAACAGACGCCTTGCAACTACTAAATGCTTTATAACTACCTGACTTAATCATGAGCACAGCAGGAACATGTGTTAATAAAGCATTTATTAACACACTGAACAACTATTATCATGTGTCTAAATAATAAGATTTATTAATGTAAATGTAAATAATTTATTAATCATTTACTTAGACTTAAATGTTCTTATTAAAAACGGACAACTAAATAACTGGTTTGTAAATAAAAAAAATTGATAACCTGATCATTAATAAAGTATGAAAATACAATTATTAAACATTACATATATGCTCAAGAACAAGGCATTTATGGCTGCACTTGTAAACTGTTTACTAATGCATAATAATGTTGGAACAATGGTTTATAAAGCATGAAATAAATGCTTACTAATGCTTAACTAATCATTCATAGTGTGTAGTTATTATAAAGTGTTACCAAAAAATCCAATGATCTTTTAGTGAATGCAACATGTGTTCTTTGCATTGACATTTGATTCAAAGTTACATATGTTACCTCATGTTTCTCATAAGGGCAAAAGGGCAGATATATTATTTCTGGAGCGCCGATGCCAATGGCTAACCAGTTTTCTTCTCAAAACAATAGCTGAACTGTAGGATGTGACTGAAGCTGAATCACTGACTGATTTCCCCGGTCTCGTTGAGTAACATGGAGGCGGCCGCATGAAAGATGAGCTACTGCATGTGCTTTCCTCTTGATTCAGTTTTCTCCCAGTGCAGCAAGTCATTACTTTGAAACGACAATAGATGTGTCCTCACAGGGGGGCTGTAATGATGCCCACCGCAGCCCTTTGATTTAGGAACAATGGGTTACATCTAGGGAAGCAGACCTCTGAGACACTGTGGGTTGAATCAGACAATTGATCATAGAATAACTACTGTAGCTGAGATGCTGTTTCGGTGTCTTTAATACTGTAGCAATAGCAGGCTTTAACTCTAGGCTTGTGTATGAACATTAGAATTAGTAAGACCCTTTTTAATAGAAATCTGCAGTTAACTGAACTGTCAGCACCTTTAAAATGTGTGATAGTGTGGCTTTAGTAAGATGAGTATGAGTTTATTTGACTTGAATTCTGCAATTACAAATCTTTTATTTTTTTATTAAATGTTGACAGAAGTGGAGTTATCCAGAACAGACTTTTTATTGCTTTTCTTTTTTTCTGACCGTTGGCTAGTAATATAAACGTAACCTGCTCACTGGAGCCTGCTTCATACTCTGCTTCCGGATGCTCTGCCAAATGAACCTAATGTTGTAATTTATTAAAGAATTAATGTAATTGTTCCCCATTAAATGGGTATCGACCGCTTCAGTGAGAAAGACGAAAGAGTAGCTGCTGTCTGGGATGTTATCATAATACAGCGTTCCGTATTTATTCCGTAATCTGATTAAAATTTCATTCAGATAGCAAGGTGTGGTTTAAACCTTTTCTAATCCGACGAGAGGACATGCAAACACTTCATGAATGAAACTAGCAAGTTCTGCGCATGCAATAATGTAAAAATTGTGTAAAGATGGACAGCACACGCTGGTGGAAAAACACACTACAGGCTGATCCAACTTTGGTGTAATGTTCTTAAAATAAGTTAAAATGAGGCTTAGTAGTGTGTGTGGCCTCCACATGACCTCCTGATGAGGTGACGGATGGTCTACTGAGGGATCTCCTCCCAGACTTGGACTAAAGCATCCACCAACTCCTGGACAGTCTGTGGTGCAACGTGGCGTTGGTGGATGGAACGAGACATGATAATTGGATTTAGGTCTGGGGAACGGGCGGGCCAGTCCATAGCATCAATGCCTTCGTCTTGCAGGAACTGCTGACACACTCCAGACAC
>JAUYWG010000048.1:14333396-14351586 GCA_034779775.1 Enteromius afrohamiltoni
ATATATATAAATAATAAAAACATTTAAAATAACACTGTTAAAGCTAATATTTAACAAATCTGAAAAATTAATATCCATTTCTCTTGCAGTACGTTATCATTTTGTAATTTTCAAATTCACATGTAGCATTTAAAATCAGACAAATCATGAAAATGTTTATTGATTAATTAGGCATTATTTTGAAACACCGATGTTTGACAAGTCTTAATCCATATGAATTCTACTCTGTCTAAAGGGTTCACCCAAATATTCTGTCATCATTTACTTAAACTCAAGTTATCCAGTTGACGGGATCCATTGAGTTCCATATTATGGAAAAAATACTTCAAAATACACTGGTAAGTCAGTGGTTTATGATTATGTAAAAGGCAGCTGGCTATGTTTGTAGAAGCTTTGAGAAGTGAGTCTTAGGGAGTTGTTCTTTATATTCTTTTCAAAAAAGTCTGCGAACTGTTCCCATGGTGATGCTTTGAGGACTCAAGGTCGTAAAGTGCAATTTAAGATACTGTAAAGAGCAGTTTATCAAATGAAAGAATGTGCTGTGGTTTGAGATTTAACTAAGCCTTAGACTGGAGTTTAATGCTTCCCAAATGGATGTACAGAAAAATTGAGAATATTGTTTTATAATTTGCATTTTCTCTCTCTCTTTTTTTCTTGTCTGTGTTTGCGTGTTCCAGACAGACTGTCAGTCTGAACATCTGTGATGGAGATTTTACACTGACTTAGGAGGAGATTTACTAATTAGATTACAGTAACTGGTAATACTGTGTAAAATATAAATTAATTATATATTAAATTACTTCTTTACAGTCTTCATGAAATGTCTGTAATATACTTTGCTTACAATTCTCCACATCACACTATCCATGGGGTGTGTTGACACTCCATATATGACTCAAAAGGTGATTTTTTTATGCTACATAACAAACCAGCTACTAATCGAAACAGCTTTCGGGTTCAGACAGCCCTTAATAAACTGGCATTGTATTTTCTATCTAGGTTTTCTAGCAGACACACCAGAAACCTAAACTAAACGCAAAACAAGTGAAGTGAAAATGTCAGATGGGATTAGAAATTCCAATAGAAACGTTATACTTGCAGCACTGTTCAAATTATGAACTGTGCTATTAATAAGACCAACAGCTCTCTTGCTTGTGTGATACTGCTCTTAAACTGCAGTTCCATTTTTGAGTAACCTTGTGACAGAATGTGGCTGCTTTGTTTATATACATTTAACACCATCAACAACAGTAATAGCAAACATGCCAAAGCTAATTATTCTATTTTATTCTAGGCACAGTACGTCAGTATCTAACAATCGCTAAGCGCAAAGCGAAACAGTTATCGCACTCCTAACTCAAATGTGTGATGTTCTCTTATCAGATTATTTCTGTCCTCCAGTTCCTTCCAGTACGTGCGTGTTTATAAGGGTCTGTGGCAGATCTCTTCTTCTCAGTGGGATAGTTCTCCTGCAGCACCGATGTGCTCAGCATATATAACAGAAGACAAGGATCCAGCACCCATACCGAGAGCTGCGCTATGCGTACCACCCCATACATGCCTCTTCTCTTTCTCTATATACTGGTCTCAGGCTTGCTGATTTGGGAGCCCGCAATCAGCAGTTGTGCCACACTGAACCCAAGCTGCGCTCTTCTCCCAGGCCACCTTCTCTGTCAACACGAATTATTCATGAAGCTATTCCAGCCATCAGCCCCCACCGTAGCAGAACACAAGATGACGCTGGACCTGAAGGTCGGATCTGAAGGAGTTAAAGGACACTGGTGGACAAATGTGTCTTTGTTCTTTTATCTGTACTGCAGTGCTGCAGGTTTGTACAGTATGAACTTCTTGTTTAAAGAAACATACCTACTGTACGAATTACCATTTTGGTCTTTCAACCGTCTTTGTTTACAAAGAATGTATGCGTGTTCTTAGAATATAAAAATAATTTATTCAGAAACAAACATTTTATATATATGTGCTGTTAGTGTTTCATGTTATTTCGCCAAGGGCACTGTTTGCTCACTTGTATAGTTTCTTAGATAAAAGCCGTTTCAAATAGTTTAATGGCTTTGCAGATAGAGAAAATGTTCAGAAATTGTTTGTCTGGGCCACCTCACTTTATTTTAAAGTAGTAGTATCTGACAGAATGAGGTTGCTTTGATGAGAACAGAGTTTTGTTGTAGATTTATTTTGGGTCATTTCAGGTGTCTGATAAAAATAGCTAATTTTGCCTTTTCATCTCCAAAATAAAGCTTTAATTGGCTTCACTTCTTTTCCGATGTGTCTTCTAAATGGATGAGTGCTTTTGCTCTTATGCAGTCTGTTTCGTGATTCAGAACTGCGTGATCTTGTTTCTCAACTCCTGAAACTATTAGGTTGTGAGAGTCGAACTGTGTAGAACAGGGATCATTATCTCATTTGTTTATTACTCTAGAGCCCCAGTTGTAATGGGGGTTGTTCACCTCAAGAGTAGTATACAAGACAAGGCCGTATGTTTCATTTAAATTCCTGTTGTCCTAGATTAATGGCACCTGGATAGCTAATCAATAACTGCTGCAAAACCCATTACCAAATCTTGCAAATGGAAAAAAAAAAGTTAGATTGTTGCCCTGGGGGGATTTAGAGGCTCAGCACAGTTGTCTGTTGCAGGTTGTGCTGTACCGAGGGTTTAAGTGGTTCTAGACCAGCTGGGATGACAACTCTAGACATTATGGATTTGAACTGGGTAGTGTGTTTGATAAAATATTCACTCTTCTCTACGTCAGGCGGTATTATGCAAAGTTAGGCCTGGCCAGCAGGAAGGCGTTCAGCGATGCCAGTCACGCCGACCCAGCAGGCGATAAATCAGAGATTCACTGTTGCACTGCGAGCTTTGACCACTGCTGCTCCACAGCTGTTTCTTATACGGACACAATGTAGATAGTGCTGACAAACGCAAAAATCAGAGCACAAGTTTACCGGAAGCATCATTATAGTGTCACTAAGGAAAGAGTTGAATATAAAGACAACAGTACATCTTGTTGCCACCTGAGGCAAACTGAAGCGGAAAGTCTAGAAAGCTGTCTAATAACACTGTTAAATGTAATATTAAGCAGATCTCAAAATTAATATTTATTTTCTTACTTTTAAGGACTAATTTCACTTCAGTGTTTAAAAGACGAATTTGTATTTATTTTCTCATTTCCTTACTTATAGATAATATATTTTTTATCTATAAATAAAATAAATGTAAAATAATACAATTATTGCATGCATGCATTTTTTTTCCTGCCTGTGTTTATTTTATTTATTAATTTATTACTTGTTTATGTAAGTTGGAAACCTGTAACATACAAGAGGCATCAGCAATTTTTTATTTTATTTATTAATAAGCTATTTTTATTATTTAATTATTATTTTTTTTCCCAACTTATTAATGTTTATTTACTGAAAATATTAATAAATGTTTCCAACCTATTTTGGGTTTATTTTATGCAAGAAACACTATGGTTTTATTTTACTTTGGTTTACTACGCAGAAGGTATCTGGATCAGTTGATCCAGTTGTTGAAGTCAAAACAACCCAATCTCTAGGTTTGTGTAAATTTAGTGGATGATCGCTCACCTATGTGTCTATTGTGGCTTGAGGGAAAGTGTCAATTGCTGTGATTCTTTAAACCACCCGTCTGGAATAAAACATTAATGAAGTTGCTACAGTCATTTTGGACCACACCATATCCCTTACACATATATCCCTTGTGTGTTTAGCACTGAATATGAATGACTCTTTAGCCGCACAGAAACAACAGTTTTTGCCAGGTGATGGTGTGAAAATCTCATTAGTTGATTGGAATTTTTTCTAGGATGTTGTTTACAGGGATGTTGATACAGGAGCATATGCTATCATTTAGAAGCATTACTCAACCCCAAAACGAACGTTTTGTCATTAATCACTTACCCCCATGTGGTTCCAAACCTGTAAAAGTTTAGTTTATCTTTGGAACACAATTTAAGACATTTTGGATGAAAATCGGGAAGCATGTGACTGTCCCATTGACTGCCATAAGCGTAATTTTATGAACACTTTTTGTACGGAAAGAAAACAAACATAATCACGTTATTCAACAATTCGGCACTGTAACATAAGCATGTCGGGAAAATAGACATGGGAAAATTTGATTATGGTGTTGGTCTGAATGAAAATGCTAATTTATTTTTTTCCACTATGTGCCACTTTTGGGGCGAATTAAAGATCACAAACACTGCTTTAAATGAAATCGACCAATCACCAGATGAAAAATTAATTGTTGAACAAATCGTTTGGGAGTAGCTGAACAATACGGTAAAAAAAAATTTATAATATAAGAAAAATGCATGTATGTCAACCTTTTGTTTAGAACTCAAAAAACCAAAATATGAACGTTTCATAACTAACAATAATAATAATAATACATTTTTTTCATAAAATTTAAGATCTTTCTGAAACCCATTTACAGTAACACAACTGAAACATTCCCAGGCCCAGAAAGCAGTAAGGAGATAACACATGATGACCAAATGTTAATTTTTAGGTGAACTAAGAACCAAGATATCCAGTATAGTATGTGTATATAAAGGCTGTGGATGAAGGCAGAGAAGCAGGCTAGTGGGATCAGATCAGAAGCCTTTAGAAAGTGAAACTTCGATGAGAGCTTGTCTCCTGGCACAATAAGCCAAAACTTTGAGCTTGCAACATGTTGTAGCCTCTGGGAAGAGATGACCGCCCGCGTGTGAAGCGCTGCTGTCACTATGTGTACGGACAGTGCCTCTAGACAGAGCCGACGACTGTTGTGTAACAGCCCAATTGCTTTCGGTCCAGTGGGCAGGATCAGGAAATTTGTGAGCCCTTGTTCTTTGGAGAAGTTTGTTGAATGCGGATCTGAGGCGACAATAGGAGACGTTAACTATTCTGAAGAAAAAAATCAATTACTTCCTAACCACCACTTTGTACTTTTCAATATCCATTTACTCTCTGTTAGCTCGATACTGACACAAGGGAGTCTCGAGTCTCCTCAGCTCCGGTCTGTGTTTTCAGGCTCCGCAAACACAGATGGAAGAGTAAACAGAACTGACATTAAGAAGCACAAACACACATTCTTTTCTTAAAACCTTGTACTATGAGACCAAGAGCAGACATACAGGCTTAGCCTTAGAGATGCTGCCATTAATAAAAAATAGACTACAGAAGATATCTGTTTTAAAGGGATGATCATCATAAAATGAGAATTCTGTCATCATTTACTCAACCTCATGAAAGGATTTGTACTTGAAGAGCAAGTTTGTTTTTTTTTAAATAAATTATTTAATTTAGTTGAGAACCTGAAAAAAACAAATCTTACAAAAAAATATAAAAACTTTTATATATATATTTTTAAACCTGTTATCTTTTAAAATGACTGTTGGCGGGTGGACTTTTTTATGTTAAAAATAAAAGTTTCATCAAAATATTTTTAGATTAGACTTTACCAGATCTAGGGCACAAATGACCAAATAAAATTTTTGAGTGTTAAATAATGACACAAATACCAGTCCTTTGACGAATGCTATTAATAATATGAAGCAATTTGCAGTGCATGATACATTTGAATAATATCCTCCCATGAACTCTACAAATGCATATTCAGTAAGGTCAGGTGCAAAAAAACTAAAACAACAACATCCAAGCCAGTTCTTCATAGTGCATTTTTAGTAAATCCTGACAGTTGAACCAATTCTGCTGAACTACAAGCACAATTCCTGCTTTACACTCAAATTGCAGGTTTAAAACACACTTTTTTCAAAACACTACACACAATTCTCTGGATTTGGCACAATTCTCATGAAGAAAATCTCTTGTTTTCACAAGGAATACACTGTCATTCAAAATTGTAAACCCTACTTTGCATACTTACTCATCACATGGGTAAATACCTGTCACACATGATTGCAATTTAGAAATAGAGCTTTATAAAACGTTTTTTAGTTCTTTATCTCCCACCATATTCTCTGTTCTTCAATCCTATTGAGGAATGTTTTTCTACCTGTAGATGGAAAGTGTATGACCGAAATCCACACACTCCTATACCCCTTCTCCAAGAGATATAGCAGTTGATGCTTTTCGTGGCTGGATTCGCCATGCTAGGCGATATTTCCAGACCCAAACAAAAGAGAGGATGCAGCATAGCTGTTTTTTGTTTTGTTTTTTTTCTCCTGTAACTGTATTCAGTAAATACTTCTGTTGATGGTATATATAAACCTTATGTGCAACTTGTGTTGGTTGGGATGAACACTGTATACATTGTTTTTGTGGGAAAAATACAGTTCAGTTTTTCCCAATTGTTTACACACATTTTCTGAAAGCATGCCTCATATTGTCAGAACTCTACACACAAATCAAAAAACACACACATAATGGGCAAAGCCCTTCAATTCTCCTGCTAAATCAAATTTTACTTTCAAAACAATATAATTTCTTCTCAAAATGGTATTTTGTTTTCAAATGACACACACAACTCATCAGATGAATAACATTTATAAAAAACAGTTGAACACTGATGTGCTGAATGTAAAGCACTATGAGCACTTCTTCTCCATTCATCATAATGACTATCTGTAAGCCTTTTTTTGTTCAGTGTTACACTTACTTCAGACAGGCCTACGTAAGTGCATTGTAAAATATTTCAGAATATTGTTTTTATACAAAACACACAAATACATGGTACCAAATATATTTTACTGTATTTTACCCACAAAAACAATGTATACAGTGTTCATCCCAGCCAACACAAAGTTGCACATAATGTTGACATACATATAACAATATGCACATACACATACCATCAACAGAAGTATTTACTAATACAGTTAGAGAGAGAGAAAAAAAAAAACAGCTATTCTGCATCCTCTCTTCTGTTTGGGTCTGGCCACATCACCTCATCCACATCACAAGCAATTTTTGCTCTGGCCAGGCAGCGGGGGAAATATCACACCTGGAGAATCCAGCCATGAAAAGAATCAACTGCTATATCTCCACATGCATCTTCTATAGCTTGGAGAAGGGGTATACATGTGTGTAGATTTTAATCATACACTTTCCATCTCCAGGCAGAAAAAATAAATTCTCAATAGGATTGAAGAACAGAGAATACGGAGGGAGATAAACAACTAAAAAACGATTTATAAAGCTCTATTTCTAAATTATGTGTGACAAGTGTTTACCCATGTGATGAGTTTGTATGCAAAGTAGGGCAAGTGACTTTACAATTGTGAATGACAGTGTGTTCCTCATGAAAACAAGAGATTTTCTTCATGAAAATTGTGCCAAATGCAGAGAATTTGTGTAGTGTTTTGAAAAAAGTGTGTTTTAAACCTGCATTTGAGTGTAAAGCAGGAATTGTGCTTGTAGTTCAGCAGAATTGGTTGAGGGGGTTGATGCATCAGTTACATGTTGGAGTCATTGTGTCTCAAGTACAAGTAATTGTGTGTAAACAATTGGGAAAAACTGTAAAATGTATTTGGTACGATGTATGTGTGTGTTTTGTATAAAAACAATATTCTGAAATATTTTACAATGCACTTACGTAGGCCTGTCTGAAGTAAGTGTAACACTGAACAAAAGGCTTACAGTTAGTCATTATGATGAATGGAGAAGAAGTGCTCATAGTGTTTTACATTCAGCACATCAGTGTTCAACTGGTTTTTATAAATATCTATTCATCTGATGAGTTATGTGTGTCATTTGAAAGCAAAATACCATTTTGAGAAGAAATTACATTGTTTTGAAAGTAAAATTTGATTTAGCAGGAGAATTGAAGGGTTTTGCCCATTGTGTGTTTTTTAAATTTGTGTAGAGTTCTGACAATATGAGGCATGCTTTCAGAAAATGTGTGTAAACAATTGGGAAAAACTGTAATGCAGAAAAACTGTTTGCTAAGCTGTTAGTAAATCTGGCCCCTAGAATTTAAAGAGCAAGTTTTTAGACTTGTAAGAGCATCAGACGGTCAGCAAATGGACTGTGGGATGTCTGTGGGCATACTGTCTGAAGCTGAGAATAGTCTACAAAAATCATAAAGCATACTTTCACTAAACACTGAAACAGCTTCAGTTAAACGGTTGTAGTATCTGGCTTTTAAATGTGCTCCATACATGAATGAATGGAGGTTTCCTCAGGCCGGTTGGGGTCTGGTATCTGGTGTGGAAAGGTGACGTCTCACTTTGAGTTGGGGTTGTATGAAATCCCACTCTTAAGACACATGAGCTCTGAGAAAAGCCTCCTAAGTGTAAGAGGAGTGAAAGCAGTTAGCAGACAGACAGATAGAGGGAGAGAGGAAGGAAGTGAGTGGTGCTGAATGCTCTGTGATGACCTGCAAACATGTGTCCAATACAATCATACAGTCAAGGTTTTTTGTTTGTCAAGTTTCTACATAATATATTTACTGCGACCTGTACAGAATGTTGTCATATTTTAATCTCTTTAATTGGCATAATGAAAGATTTAATCAGCCTCCAACAGGCCCAGTATTGTACTGAATCCCAGTAGCTTCCATCAGCTGTCGACTGCAGTAAATAAGGTCCAAAACATTAATCCCAGTTAATTCTTACATCTGTTTCCTTTCAGCTTCAGTGCAGATAACTTGCAGCATGTGTATGTGAGGTAGAGAGACGGTCTTATTTACCTGAGAAGAAAGATTGATTTCAGTGTCTTTAAATATGTAGTGCATTCAGAAACAATCAAGACTCAGTCAACAGCTCTGAGGGTCCTGTCAGAGAGGCAGCAGTGTCAAAACAGTCTGGAGAGCCGTTGTGATTCACACGTCATCTTTGGAGGCTTTCCTCTCAGGTTGTGAACTGAGGCCGCGGTGAAGTTTCATTAATGCATATGAGTCAGCTCTGACTGCGAGAAACCACAGAGGAATCGCATCAGCTCTGCGCTGAGCAGAAAGCACACACTGAGAACACAAAGTCTTTATGGATGAAAGACATACTCATTACAGTTGCAAGATGTGTTTACTTGGAACTTAATGTTTGATGTTACTAAAATTTAAGCCTGTATCAGTAACTAGGAAACTCTTTTGGGGGCTATAGGGCAGTGGCCAGCTGTTTACTTCAGTCCATTTGCTCTTTTCTAAAGTGTTTTATTTCTGGACATTGTAGACATTCATTCTACTGTCAACAGTATAACAGTAATAATTTCATATCAGGGAGCTTTTTGGTTGAACGAACTGCACAAATAACCGCACAAATAAGCTAATTCTTTAAATGCATATTGTTGTGTGCAGTGGTTCTCAGCTGCTAAAAAAATATACAAAAAATGTAAAATGAAACTAACCATCTAATTGTGAAAAGTAAGGTTGTCAACAAAATGGAGGAGAAAATGCTTATTGTATATTTTTTTGTGAATTTCAAAAGCCTGTGCGTCTAACCAACTTAACAGTGTTTTGATGCAAATTCATCTGTCACTTGGGATAAGTAGCCAAATTAGACAGATGCCGACATGGACAGGTTGCGTGACATGGCCTCATACTCAAAGACCATGCGTCTCTTTCCATCTGTCTGTCTGTCTGTCTATCTGACTGTCTCTGTCCATCCGTCTGTCTGTCTCTGTCTGTCTGTCTATCTGACTGTCTCTGTCCATCCGTCTGTCTGTCTCTGTCCATCTGTCTGTCCATCCGTCTGTCTGTCTCTGTCTTTGTCTGTATGTTTGTCTGTCTGTCTCAATCTGTCTATTTGTCTCAATCTGTCTGTCTGTCTCTGTCTGTCTGTCTCTCTGTCTCAGTCTGTCTGTCTCTGTCCATCTATCTGTCTCTGTCTGTCCATCCGTCTGTCTGTCTGTCCTAGTCAGTCCGTCTGTCTCTCTGTCTCAGTCTGTCTGTCTCTGTCCATCTGTCTGTCCCAGTCAGTCAGTCTGTCTCTGTGTGTCTATATGTCCGTTTGTCTCTCAGTCTGTCTCTTTCTCTCTGTCTTTCTATCAGTCTTTGTTTGTCTTTTATTTATTTTTTAGTGATGGCAGTCAGTTGGCTGTTGTGTTGCTAACCTCATTGTTACTCAGAAGCGCAGCTGTGCAGGCCTGTAGTATAAAATGTGTTCAGCCATGCGTACAGATTCCCGTGTTTATGTTGTTACCTTAAATCCAAGGGCAGGTTGGCAGGTTTCCAGCCAGAGGGGAATGCGTTCTACTCTCTACGTACCTACACACACAGTGAGCCAGAGAGAACCTGCTTGACAGTGATGGACTATACATTGTCATCTCATGTGAAGAGGAGCCTTGTTGAATGAGATCTTGAGGTAGAAAGCAGTAAGTCAGTCCGTGTGGCCTCTCTACGCGCTGCCATCTTTAAATGCACCCCATCCATATCCTCCCTCACAGGGGGCACACACAAACTTCCAGCACTTCTGCCTGTTTTCTGCCAGCATGTTAGGTTTAAGATTCGCAGTGCATGCATGAAAAATGGTAACAATTTGAGATACTGTTTCTGAGCACTTTTAGAGAGGTGCTCATAGACTGCCAGAGTATTGAATGTATTCAAGAATAATTTTGCTGCTTTATAGGCATTGAACAATTAAATACACATACTTGAATGTGGCAAAATGCTCATCTTTGTAAGTAATTTCGTAAATGCAGTAATTTAAGTAAAAAAAGCAAAGAAAGAAAACGTATAACAGCATATTGGATCCAGGCAGCCCTTAAAGGGTTACTGTAGCCCAAAATATTGACTGCCATGTACTGTAACTAACACTGTCAAGACCCAGAAAAGTATGAAAGACACAAGCCTCCTGGTTTTCATCTAAAATATATTAAATTCTGTGTCAAGGATAAACAAAGATTTCACTGGTTTAGAACAACATGGGAGTAACTCATTGACAACATTTTCATTTTGGGGTGGAGTAACCCTTACATTTTTTATTTTTAATTTTTGCAGCTTTTTGATCACCCAACGTCTCGAGTAAAGTTGTGCTGGTCCAGAAGCTTATCTAAACAAGCTTGGAAATGCATGCTGGTCTAAACTGGTCTTGTCAGGTGGTGTTGTTTATGTGTGAGGATGAGCACTTTTAGTTTGTGCAGTGTTCAGAGAATGAGAATAACAGTCAAGTGTCATGGTAGACAGCCACAGGACCTCCAGGCGATAGAGAGATTCAGTCTACCTCAGCATTTAATCCAGTCCACCTTCAGTGAGTCCTACAGTACGAGAGCTATGAGGATTGCATTACTGACTGAATTGCTGTATAAGGAGACAGTAAATACCTCAAGAACTAATTAGACTCATGGTTCTTAATAATGTAATTAACCCTGCTGTAACCTGTCATTGTATTTTCTGCAAAGAACATGATTTTGTTTGGTTGTATTAAACAGCATTTCTTGCTTAAACTCTCTAAATACAAATGTCAGCAAACTTGCCACCCTGCTTTCTTTAAGACTTAAGAGAGTGTATTCATATTAAGGCTTGTACGCCAAGGTTTACCAACCTTTACGTTAGCATTTAAATTGAAAGTATCTCCACATCTAAATTAATTTTAAAGCCTCTTAAGAAAGGTGAGGTTGGTCCACAGAAGCAACACCAGACCCTTATTAAGTCACCAATGAGATGTGTGTGATGTTCTCTTGCTCTACTGATTGAAAATTTGTTGTGATTCATTTGTGTGTTCACAGCAGTGGCAGTCAATTAACTACATGGCTTGCCCTTGGTGAACTGACATTAGAATATTTAATTTTTAGTGTCCTTGAATATAAATCGACCCTTAGTTGCAAAGGTGATTCCCAAAGGAAATATCTTTTATCTTTTCAGATTGGAAAAGTATTTTTGTACCGCTTTTGGTTTAAGATTTTTATTTTTATTTATTTTTTGTTAAAAAAGGTCTCTTTTGCTCATGAATGCTACATTTATTTTATCACAAATATAGTAAGTATTGAATTATTATTATTATTATTATTTATGTATTTTAAAATTGTATGGTAATTCAATTGTGATTTTTCAAGTTCTCTTACTTAGAAATCATGAAGGGGTCTACAATTTTCAGCATAGGTGCATTTCCACAGTGAGAGACAGAAACTAAAAAGAAAAATCCGGGAATCACATTGTATGATTTTTTTTTATTATTTGGGAATTACTGTCAAATAAGTATTTGATCACTTGAGTCATTTTTTTTTATATTTGGTAATATTTAAATAATAATATTTAATATTTAAGCCTTTGTTAACAATTACAGAGGTCAAACGGTTCCTGTAGTTCTTCACCAGGTTTGCACACACTGCAGGAGTGATTTTGGCCCACTCCTCCATACAGATCTTCTCTAGATCTGTCAGGTTTCGGGGGTGTCGCTGAGCAACACAGAGTTTTAGCTCCCTCCAAAGATAGTATTCAATTGGCTTTAGGTCTGGAGACTACCTGGGCCAATCCAGAACCTTGATATGCTCCCTATGGAGCCACTCCTTGGTTTTCCTGGCTGTGTGCTTTGGGCCATTGTCATGTTGGAAGACCCAGCCACGACCCGTCTTTAATGCTCTGACTGAGGGAAGGAGGTTTTTGCCCAATATGTCACAACACATGGCCCTGTTTATCCTCTCCTTAATACACTAGGAGTCCTGTCCCCTGTGCAGAAAAACACCCCCAGAGCATGATGCTTCCAGTCCCATGTTTCACTGTAGGTATAGTATTATTGGGATGATACTCATCATTCTTCTTCCTCCAAACACGGCGAATGGAGTTAAGACCAAAAAGTTCTACTTTGGTCTCATCTTACCACAGGAATTTCTCCCATAACTCCTCTGGATCATCCAGATGGTCCCTGGGAAACTTCAGACTTCCTGGACTTGGGCTGACTTAAGCAGGGGCTTCGATGCAAGATTTTAAACCATGACGTCTTAGTGTTTTAATGATAGTAGCCTTGGAAACGATGGTCCCAGCTCTCTTCCTGCATTAACCAGCTCTTCACGTGTAGCTCTGGGCTGATTCTTCACCATTCTTGCATCATTGATACCCCATGAGGAGAGATCTTCCACGGGGCCCCAGTCCAAGGGACATTGACAGTCATCATTAAACAATTTTATTTTCTGACAATTGCTCCAACAGTTGTTCTTTTTTCACCATTTGCCCTGTAGCCCTTTCCAGCTTTGTGAAAGTGTACAATTTTGTCTCTTGTGTCTTTTGACAGCTCTTTGGTTTTGCCTGTGTTGCTACTTAGACTTTGGCTGATTTTGGGGTGCACAGGTGTCTTTAAGCTACCAACCTCAAACAGGTGCTACTAATTTAGAATCATGAGCAGAGTGTAGCTGGGATATTTAAAAGCAAAATAAGAGGATTTGAGAATCAGAAATCTGGCTGATAAGCAAGTGATCAAATACTTATTTGACACAGTATTTCCCAAATAAATTGTTAAAAATCATACAATATGATTTCCGGATTTTTCTTTTTAGATTCTGTCTCTCACAGTGGAAATGCACCTATGCTGAAAATTCATCTAAGTAAGAGAACTTGCAAAATCACAGTACAAATCACAAATACTTATTGACCTCACTGTATATATATATAACACACACATTAAAACTAAGAAAAACAAGTAATCTGTGTACAAACTACAATGTATATCTATTAAAGGTTAATTTTGCCAACTTATATGATAAAACTATTATTATCAAGTAATTATAGTGATAAGTAATCTATAGTGATAATAAGATGGTTTTCATTTGTGTGTATTAAACAAAACCCTGTTCATTAAAAATAAATAAATAAATATATATATATATATATATATATATTATTTACATAAAATTATATATATAAGTAAATAATAAATTAATTTGAAACATAACTTTAATTTTTATATAATAAACACATGTGCGCAAACACACATACACAAATACATGCCAAATAAAACATTTTGTGAATATCTACAGATATTTAGTCATCTTCTGTAGAAACAATAAGCACACTCCTAATTATGATTTCACAGAGATCACCACACAAGCTTTACACTGAAATCTCAGCGGTTTTAGAAACACTTGTATTGTGTCTACACAGTTTGCTCTATCAAAACTTAGCTTGTATGTTACTGCATTTGACCTTTGTGAGACAGACAAGGCGTGTGTGCAGAATAAACACTGTGGTTACGTTAGTTAATCATACCAGCATACCAGTTCTGTCAGCGCTCAAATTAATAACACTCAGACACTCCTCCTTGACCTGAGAGAAGGTAAACAAAGTAACGTCTGCTTTTAAGCATGTGTTGAGGCGTTCTGTTGCCTTGTCGCTTTCTATAAAAACACAAATTATCACTCTTTAATGTTTCTTTCATTGAATGTTGAAACAAATGGATTAAAGCAGCTGAAGCGTCATTAAGACTAAAGCGCTCTCTATTTTCCCGAGATTTCAGCTGGCTTTGCATTATAGCAGATTGAGGATGGTGGGATGTCACAACAGTTAGGTGAAACCAAGCAGCAGTAAGGTGTTCTCCCATTACCCTAAGCAACGGTTCAATATGTTGCTATGGCAACCAGCCTCCTCAATTAGAGAAATGTCCTCAACCCCCCACTCAGAGTAAGGTTTTGGTATCTTTGCAATGCAGTTTTAGGTTCATATAGAGGGACGAATACTGTATTTTCCTGATGGGGAAAATAAAGAAAAAATAGAAGACCGAGAGCATCTGGTCGCACTTTATTTTGTGTTTTGGATGTTTGCAGTCGTCTCAGGCAGCGTGAAGGCTAAACGGGGGTTTGATGGAGCCGTCCACATGGGCTTTTTTGGTGTGGATGACAGGAGGACAAGCAGAGTGCATCTGCCCTCCAGGGCAAGAGAATGCCGGCTGAATGGAGAGCAGAACATAACCGCTGCGTTGCCAAGGTAACGTGGAACAGTACACCACAGTGAAAGAAAGGGAACGAGGGATGAGGGGGGAGGGAGATGGCAGGACAGGTAGGAGTGAAATAAGAGAACGGTGGTCACCCTTTGCAGACTGGTGCTTGTATAATGATCGCCGCATCCGCTATCTAAGGGAAGTCCTGCTTCAAGGACACAAAGAAGTCGCTCTTCAAGGTGAAGAACGCAACACCACGCAGTTTGTCAAAATGTGCCCTGCTCCTTTATGAGGAACTCAATATGTCACCACTGAATAAGAGCTTGGCTGAGCTTGCAGTGATTTTGTCCTTGAAGTATGTTGTAAGTTCCTCCTTCTCGGAAAAGACTGTTTTGCTGCTTGACTTGTAAGGCTGTGTCCTACTTATCTGAGCTTTGATCTCACAATGTACAGGGAGTTTGATGTTTTGATGAATATGGATGTCTGTCAGGTTGAAGAGGTTAATCATTTCCTGTTATTCTGCATGTGTGTCCACTTTTTAAGCTACAAACTGAAATGTAATGAATTTTGCTTCACCCCACAACATTTTAGTGCATTTGCTTGTCAACACCTTTTTTGCTTGTCAATCACATTTTCATTTTTCAAGATAAGCTTTATTTTTTTGTCATTATTTGGTCATGTACCCTCAAACCATATTTGTATTATTAATATTTTTATTTTTATTCACATTTGTTTGCAACTATGTCTTCAACTTTCAATTTCACAGATAGAAGGAAAGAAGGTAAAGAAATAAATAGTGCATTATTCCTAAGTGAAACTGAAGGTTGGACGTCACATCAATAATATTAAATGTCATTATTTCTCCTGTGTCTTGAAGCCAAATGTCAGAATATTAAATCTGTGTCATATTTGATTCAAACCCAGCAACAAAACCTTTTATGGTGAAACAGTAATGACTTAAAAAGATCTTTTCATTATCACACAATATTGTATCATTTTTAACACTTGAAATGTAGCGCACAAGCTATACTTTTTTTTGTATTTAAGTCTTTTTTGTTCATTTTGGACTTTGACGTCTGCTCACTGTGTTATGTAAATGATCATTTTGAAGGCTTTTATTTCTCCTTTTGAGTGGGTGGGGAAGGGGGTCATTTTTGGGTGAACTGTCTATTTAAGAAAATGAAATTGCAAAAATGGAACAAAAAACTGTTAAAACAAAAAGCAATACAAGTGACACATTGCATTCCAAGTCATCTGAAGCCTTACAATATATTTATTTATTTGAGGAATAGAATTTCATTCCAGAAAGTTTTAATTGTTAAAAATGGGTGTTTAAATTGCTGAAAATTGCTCTGTTTAACCAGTCATATCTCTGTCTGAACTGAGCTGGTGTAATGCTTTATCAGGCATCAGTTTTTTTAATGTGTTTGGCATTTGACCATTTTGTTGGATGGAAATGCTAATTAAAATTTTGTAAGGATTTCTCACTAAAAACAATGAAGTTCATTATTCATTGATAATGGGGTGCGTCTTAATAGTGCCACTAAACACGCTTGACCATGTTTCAGTTTGAGACCCTGGGTTGGGTTGCCAGGTATTATCCATTTCTTTTTTGTTACGTCCAGCCATGACATACAGTAGTGAAGCTTTATTATTTGTGATTTAATCCACTTGATCAATCTTTTCCAAATCATTGCATTTCACGAAATGTAAGAAAATCCTTCGATCAAAAGTGAAATGGCTCCACTCTGCTGCACTGCTGCTGGCCTTGCTTTGTGTTCTGTTACATAACCACACAGAGTTGGACTTTTACCATTCCCATTCTGAGAATCATTACAAAATCTTGCATCACAAATTGTTACCAGTCGCAACAGCTGAATTTATCCTAATAATAAATCTCATGTAACTTGATGATGGCATGAGAGCGGCTCATACAGTATAACTGCTGTGTTTACATGATGTAGATTTGTTTCAACATTAAATCCTACTGAGCGATTGCTCCGGGCCTGGGAATGTAGCCTCAATGTTGACTCTAGATATGGTGCTACCTGCTGTTGGAGTCACAGTGTTTTCTCTATTGGCTCTCTGTGGCGATCACAGGCTGAAAAATGACTAGCATTTGGGCTATAATAGCGTTCAAATTGTCAGTTTTGAGTGCTCTGTCAGAGGAATCATTTATCATGAAGAGATGGCTCAGATTGCTATTAAATAACATCTTTCACTTTTGCACTTTTGACAAGAGAATTCAACAGGCATTTATCTCTGTTAAACCAAAGTGTTGAAATCATTGGATAATTTAGGGTCAAGTTTGTGCGGCCTGACTGGAGAACACAAGTTAAAGAGTGTGTTTTGGTTTTTTTAGCACTGTGTAGCAGCTGTGTAATATCTCTGTGAGCGCTGAATTAAATGCTTGTTTACAAAGCCGAGCTGTTTCTTAAATTATGATAAGTTATGATTAATACTTCAGTCAGAAAGAAACTATAGCTTCATTTCGCATGGGGCCTGTTGATATTTCCTAAATGCAATGATATTCTTTTCATTTGTGTAACAGTGTGCATCAGAATTGTCTGTACTTTCTCTGTGGGGAACCACCAGCAGCTCTGCGGGGAAATTGAAAAGAAGTGAAAGAAAAATCATATTTCTCATTTTCAGTAATTCAAAGCCACAGACTAATTTGTTTGTATTGCTTCTTCTTTTGGTTTTGTATTTTTGTCATAATGGTGACTAGAGACATGAAAGGAGTGTTAAGAAAGTAACACGTGTTGAAAGAATCCAAAGAAAACAGGCTGCTGACGCTTTGAGGTGATATATCACAGATTTTTGGCTGAGGCTTTGGAAAGAGTTATTAATTTGTGGTGTTTACATTCGGTACGTTACGAAGCTTTGCAAGGAAAAGGTGCTGAAATGTTTGGATTTTGATGTTTCTTGGCAGGCAGTGGTTAACTAATATGCACCAGAGTTGAGGTAATTACATAGATAGACAAATAGACAGATAAAAATACCAGAAATAAATGGTGTTTAACTGTTACTGCATGTTTATTTATTTATTATTTTTAATGTAGACAATATTCCATCCAAAAATACTGTAGAAGAGTTTCTTGTGAATCTACAGCATGAAACATACAAACTGCCATTCACAAACAAAATCCTCTCATGAACTTGTTCTATTTAGTTAAACAAAAACATTCAACTACATTTTCCACTGAGTAACTTTTATGAATTGGTATAAAACACATTCATCAAAAAATTGGTAAAAAAAAGTCTTATTGCATAATAACTAAGGCAGGGGTAGGCAGCGTCGTTCCTGGAGTGCCAATGTCCTGCAGAGTTTCACTCCAACCCTAATCAAACACACCTGAACAGGCTAATCAAGATCTTCAAGGCTACAGGCAGGTGAGGTTTTT
>JAUYWG010000048.1:14351686-14376651 GCA_034779775.1 Enteromius afrohamiltoni
ATATAGTGATATTCATATTTTTATATATACAATTTTTTTAGTAGTGACAGGACTGTGACTTGTTTTACCCCCATCCATCCTGCTTTTATGGACCTGTGACGTAAGTCCACTTGACCATTTCCAGACAATTTGTGTTTGGAGATGGTGGGGTCATGAAAGCCCATTCAGGGCCATTTCTGGATGCCCTCTGATTAGCTGTTAGTCACTGGCTGAATGAGCCGGGAGGAGTTGAGCCTGTCTGTGTGTGAGGCACTGGGAGAATGCGTCAGAGCTGTGTGTTCCTGTGGGAGGGAGGCATCAGGTGGTCTGTGTTGTGTTAAATGGGCTGACGAGACGGGGGACGGGAGGACGGATCGGGGGGGGGGGTGATGATGAAGGGTGTGAGATGACTCTGTTACACTCTCATGTGTTTCTGAGTTAGAGGGTGTGGGGTGTTGCTTGGATGAGGACGTGTGACAGAGAAGTGTTTTGTGGGGTTAGTTATAAGGGTTTTTGATGATTATTAAAGCATAAAACTTCTGACAGCATTTATAATCAGAATGTAGCTTGGCTCAGTATGGTCATTAGGTAATAATGAATAATCTTTTTAGTTGATACCACAACATGACATTTCACTGTTATAATAACATCTTACATTTGAACTCTTTTTATATATGTTCAATTTTAGAGCTGTAGAAATTTGCATTTATTATAATGTAAGTGTTTGGTTCATTGATCTGGCCTTCATTCTTAGTACTTAGTAGAAAGATGTCATGAAAACACATTAAAGATTCCAAATAAGTATAGTTTTTATGTTGTTTCTACATTAATTAAGAGTGGATTTATGATTATAATTTAAATGTTATGTCATTGATTTAATGTTATGTTATATATATATGTAATAATTACAGTTACAGAAACCTGTGTGAATTTTTTTAACAGCTCTAATATAATGCTAAATGCCTTTTAAATACTTTACAAAATACTTAAAGTATTTACAAAAATATATCAATTATATAAATTATTGAAAGTTATGTAATTGGCAGTGTTTGTTTGTGCTGTGCTGTTAGAACCACAATAAAATAGAAATAAATGAAAAAATATATATTTTATTAATTATAAACTATTATCTGTTGTTTAGATCCATTGTGCAAATGTTGAATTCAAATATATATGAATGATAAGCTCAGTGATTATGTTCCTTTAAAAATATTTCTGAAATGCTTAATGAATCTCAAACTGTTATTTTAGACATAAGATTATCTAAGAACTATGCACCTAAGTCTGAAATGAAAAAAAAAAAAAGTTTTGTTTTAAAGCTGTTTTTAAAGGATTAAAATTGAGTTATAAAATGTTCAGGTCAGTCAGATCATTGGAATGAACCCCTACTTTGAAACTAGCCTTTTTCTCCTTCTGCAGAATGGTGATGGCCCTTTTGAAGCATTTGAAGCTGTGGAAAATATGGATTCTGTCTTTAAGCACAGAATAAAAGAGGTTTACTGATGTAAAGAAAAGCTTGATTTCACCACAGCTTACAGAGCTTCGGAATGACACAGCAATAAAAATGAAATCCATTTCCTCAAGGCTGCAGAACTTAGAAGAAGATCCCAAGAGACCGTAAAGTAGTCTTGACTCAGATACACATGATATTTAAAGTGCTGGTATTTTAAGCGCCTGCTCCCCCGGGGCTGCTGGAGCAGCTGATGGCGATGTTCGTTTCCATCAGACGGTTAACTGGCATTTCGTGCAAAATGAGAGTGATTGAAATGGCTTCTGACTTCCCCTCATTTGAATTGTACAAACTGAGACAGTCCACCTCTAAATCTGTCTCACTGCTAAACTTCATGACCTCAATCTGCAGCGAGCTCTCAGCCTAAATGTTCAAACCATGACAGGGTCATAATTCAGAGCAGTTCATAGCGTCAGTCCTGTCCTTGAAGCCTTTGTGCATCGAGGCCCGTGTAAATTAACTGTTCTGATCTTTGACATGCAGGGTAACTGTAACCCATGTACACTTCTGGGCTATTATGGATTAAGCCATCGCCAATCATTTGGTTTTTGACTTTTATAGCCTACCTTGATTAAGGATCATTTTGCATCCAACTTGTGACACATGATACCTTCAACTCAGGAGGGCAAGGTGATGTAAACAGCAGAAGGTTATGCACTCTGTGTCATTAAATCCTTTCTCCCATCAAGCCTCCCTCTCTGGGTGTGAGTGACTGGCTTTCAGCACCATGGACAGGGACATTCATCAGCACAGGGCAGAACCATGAGCTGTAGATCATATCCCATCACCCCATGGGCTGACAGCTCATTTTGAAGGCCCAGCTGATAGAGAAGGAGGAGCTACGACATTCCACATATCCATCAGTGTCTTGCGACCCATCCGTGCACTCTCTTTCCCGGTTTGTCACATTGCCCCACTGTTAAGTCGTAAAGAGCTCTTTTAGCACGGACCAGTCCTAAATATGCCCCTCTTTTTAATTGAGGTTTACAGGGCTGCAGTTAACATGGCTATTAATAACCATTGATGTAGTAAGACCTTCAAAGTGCGTTGGAGACAAAAGGAGACTGTGTTCTGGAGGGAATAATGCACTGTTCCCTTCAGGTTGTGTAAATAAAAAGAACCTATAGCCTCAGGGCTGTGCATAATTATCAGAACCTGGCAGAATGTGCCCTTGAAGTAATGATATTTCTACAAACTGTACACACTGTATATTGCATATACATTGTATTTATTCATAAAAATAATAACATCAAACATATTATTATTGTCATCATAGTATATATATATATATATATATATGCATATATAGTTTTATTTAATATATATATGCTATATACTTTTATTATATTTTTAGTTGTTTTATTGTGTTTATTTCATTATTTATCATTTTTAAATTATTGAATACTTAGAATAATAATTATTATTAGGTTTTTCTATTAATAAATTATGTATATGGATGTATGTGCATATATACTAATGTTATTATATTTTTAGTTGTTTTATTGTATTGTTTTATTTTATTATTTAATAATTTCTTGTTTTAAAATATGTAATAATAATAATAATAATAATTTTTATTATTTGAAGGATTTTATCCCAATGTTGCCGTACAAAAATTGCATTTATGTATTTAATTCCAGCATTATAATACAAATAATTTTACTCTTATTTTAAAAGTTTCTTTTTTAAGTTTACAATTGTTTTATATTAATTCTGTAGTATTGATCAACTACTGGCTGTCAGAACACCTGCACTTCATACCAAAGTAAATTGGTCCCCAAGTGTTTCTGTGTGTACTTCAACCTACTGGTGACGACCATACCTGGAGAACATGACAGGTCTTCTCTTAACCACCATTCATGTTTTTGTCTTTAATAACATGTGTGAAAGAGAGAGAGAGAATGAGAGGAGCAAGGCACGAGGAAGAATTTTAATAGCCCTGCTGTTAAACACTCTGGCAGTGGTTGTGTTTGGCCTCAAATCATGACTATGGAAAAAGGAGTTGCTATAAAACAGCAGTGTGAACTTTATTAGTACATTTCATTTCAGGGCGAAGTAGACTGTACTAGCACCAGGAAATGAAACCCTCTATTAACCTCTCACAGCATGTTCCTGAATTCGTAGTGAGCATTAGCCTGCTTGTGTCAAGAGAGATTCAGAAGTCAAGGTCAAGTAACATCAGAATTACTCACCTGTTTAATGACAGTCCATGCCTGAAAGATGCTTTTCCTAAAAAGACAAACCCCGACCCTGGGTTGTTTTTAGTCACCTTAAAGCTCTTATGGACATAGTCAAAATAAATATTAAAACAAGAATTATAGAAAAAGATCAGTCATTGCTTTTTACAAAGTATTTAATTAGTACATTTTTACCTTGTATGAGAGTTCAGCTACATTAACTCATTCTCAGTCCTGGAACAATGACAGCTGTTCATATGTGAACATTATATGTAAATAATGTCCCATATACAGTTTGAGGTGCTTCCTCAGTGCATGTGTGATGCAGAAGATGCCTGTGCTGGAAGATGATGCATGCTTGCACTGGATTGGCTTTCTCTTGTACTGAAGAAACACTTTAGAAACAGTATCCTCATATGTCTTGCTCCGTCCGACGCAGTAAGTTTGCATGGGGACTCATGGGGGTCCATTTCTGCACTCTAGACCCTGCTCATCACCCTTTGAAATAATGGATTTGAGGTGTTTCTGTTTTCCAGAGCAGCCATACAACTAACACTTTAAATTGATGAGAGCCTGAAGAGCTCCAAATCCCTTCCTGCTGTGATTTACCACCTTATCCTAGATCCCAATGCTTAACTAACTGCTGTCATATTGTTTCAATCATTGTGACATAGTGTGTATTAGGTCTGGGCGGTATAACTGAAGTTATTTGTTTATTATTGTTCAAATTATTTAAAATGTATTTTAATGTATATCTTCATCTAAAAGAAATCAAAAATCATTATTTCAATGTAGTTAATGTTTTGAATTACAGTAAAAAATGTAATGCAATAAGTAAAGTAAAAATTCTATATGCAAATTTAAAACTGTAGTTAAAATGGCGATAGATGAAATCAATTAAATATTATGGTAAAAATGTAATGTATCGCCCAGTCCTACTTTGTGTTATGCTTTTCTTTATGTCTTACCTTCTCTTCTTCTCTTTCTTCTGTATATCAAGCTATTATGTGTTCTGCTAATCTTGTTATTGTTGTTGCTTATTATTATTATGACCTTGTTGTTGTCATTTATATTTGTCTCTTTTCTTTGCGTATTTCTCTCATTGTGTTGAATATGTTCTGTTGCTTGGAGCGCTCTCTCCCTTTCTAACCCTGCGTTCATTTTGTTATGGCCCGACCGCAGTCCAGGATGATGCTGCCCCAGGTACCCAGGAGTACATTATGTTGCGGCAGGATTCCATCCATTCTGCGGATATAAGGGGTAAAGGCTCCCCTTTTCGTGCTAAGTGTCATGAAATCTTCTGCTGCCCACTGAAGCAAGTCGTCCTCAAAGAAAGCTCAGAGCCTGAAGGTTTGTGTGCAACACATCCATGTTTTTTCTTTATTTTGCTAATGCTTTTGTATCTTTTACCTAAGTTTAAGTTTCATTTGAACTTACTTTTGTTTTTTGACTTTTCCTAAAACCATCTGGTTTGTGCGTTTTCTGTTTCTGAGCTGTATGTGTGTGTCTTGTAAAAACTGCTTGAAGCCTGCAATGTTGAATAAGCTTTTATTAAATATATGTATGAAATACATAAAATAACAAAGGCCATTAGACAGTTTTCTGTTGATGTTTTTCAGGTAGCATGACAGGCAACGTTAAACAACAGCAGTCCTTAAAATGTGTAAAACTTTATAATAACATTTATACTTTAGAATCTTATAATAACATATAGTAATGTGTAATAAAATTAGTCATGAATTATCATGCAGATCAGTCAAAATTTTTTTAATAATGATGTTATGTATTGCATTATATAAAGTTATAACAACATCGTATATATATATATATATATATATATATATTTTTTTTTTTCATATAAATTTTTTTAATGGTTATTTCGCATTTTTCTAAGTGTCTAAATGCTGTAAATTACAAATGAAATTACATCTAAAGCATACTTTAGGCCTAAAAGTTACCAAAAAAATGTTTATTTTTTAAAGGCATGGTTAATGAATGTTTACATTATTTTAGTAGCATACCTTACTTTTATACTATAAAAAAGCCTATATGCACACTTTGTTACAGGAAGAAAACAACATTTTATAATAGTCTTAATGCACTTTTAACCACTTTTAGTTTTGATCAGGTGTACTGTGTAAATAAACGAAATTAATTCGAGTGTAGAACCCTGTAAATATAAAACATCCACACAATTGTCTGTATATTGCAGCCCTTGATCACTAACTCGACGATGATGATGATCAAACCCCACCCTCTTACCATAAGCCTCTCCCCTTTACACCTCATCCCTTTCTTCTCTTAAGCTTTTCACCCATTTTTAGAGGCCCCTCACCCCTCTCAGTTCTACATTAGATTAGAATATCTGTTTAACTGCTGCCCACCTGTTTCACAAACGATAAGGTTTCTGCTTTCTAAGAGCTAGCTTGGACCCTCTATCTCTTTGTCTTTCTTTCCCATCAATCTGGCTCTTCCTGTCAGGTGTTTTCAGATGCATGAGGTTTGCTGATGTCGCTTGTACACAGGTCCGATGTCCTGTTGTTATGGGGTCCTGCATGCGGCTGAATGCTGTATTGTCTTTATATCGAGGGAATCTTGTAGAGTACTAAGATTGTCTAAGATTACCAAACTTGTTGTAAATGTGATTGTGAAGTGTTTTTCTTTCCAGACTCTCAGATCACTCGGTAAGCCATCAGCAGTCAACTCAAGCCTAAATAAATAAAGTTTAACACAAATGCGCTCATTTCCGTCGCTGCGCTGGATGACATATGAATTGTTCACGCATCGCTGGAATGCAGCTCTAGATTGATGGATAATTTAGTTGTCATGGATACAGTGCCATTGCTGCTGACAAACATGTGCCTAATCAATTATTCAGTAATGGTTTATATTCATGGTCATTACTACCTCATTTATGCGTCTTATAGAGTTGTAGAGAGTCTCAGAGGAGCGAGAGTGTGTTGGGTGCAGGGAATATTTTCCATGTCTGTTTGTGGTAAATTTTTATCTGCCTGGATCATGCTGCAAACAACAGGACACGGGTGAAAAAGAGAAGGAGGGGAAGGCTCATAAAGAGACAGACTAGAGTACTGCAGATCTATTATTCAGTCTGACTGAAGCTCTGCTTGGACGTGACTGAATTTGCTAAGAAAGTCATTGGTTTCTTATGAAACTTGTTCATAAGCAGCATTCCGTCAAGGGTGAAGGGAATCATTCACCTTAAAATGAAAATTCTGTCATCATTTATTCGCCCTCATGTCATTGCAAAGGCTTTCTACATTAGATTAGAATATTTGTTAAAGGCCTCCCCATCTGTCACGAGCGATAAGGTTTCTGCTTTCTAAGAGCTAACTTGGACCCTCTATCTCTTTGTCTTTCTTTTCCATCAATCTGGCTCAGTTGAACAAAAAAGGAGATGTTTAGAAAAAAAATTGCACCGCTCTTATACTGTACATTCTGGGACAGCGATTGGGAACAGAGACTGTTAAATGTGTAGTTCACTAAAAATGAGCATTATGTCATTAATTACTCAACCTCATGTCAGTCGAAACACAAGACGTTTGTTCAACTTCGGAACACACATTCTGATATATTTGATGAAGTCCAGGAGCTTTCTGACCCTACCCTGGCAGCAACACAGCTGATGTCGCATGGACTATTTTAGCAATGTACTCACTCCTGGACGTGTTAATTACATTGCTGTCTAAACAATGTCAAGAAAGCTCTCAGATTTCATAAAAAATATCTTAATATTTGTTCCAAAAAAGAACAAAGGTCTTACAATGAGTTTTGAAATCATATGAAGGTGAGCAATTAATGACAGAATTATTTTTTTCTGTTTATTCTTCTATAACAAAAGTACCATAAGTGTACTAAAAATTGCCTATGTAAATTGGCAATTTATGACTTTTAAATGTATTACTTTATTCCAAATCATAGCTTTGTTGAAAACCAAAGCAAAATGTTCCAGTCTACAATTTCTCAAAACTTACATCATAATTAAAACTTGACCTGTTTGTAAAATAAATCTGTCTGTCTTCAAAATATGTGGAATATAATGTACATGTAGCGCAAACTGCTTTTAAGATGCTTCTTGGAACTTCAACCCCTTAACACCTTGTGGCTTTATGCTTTCGTTATATGCAAAAGAGCAGCATGAACATTTTAACTTTTTCATTTGTAATCCATGAAACAATACAGGTTTGAAATGACACAAGGGTGAGTAAATAATGACAGTTTTAATTTTTAGGTAAGCTATCTCTTTAAGAGAGAAAGGACATCTGAACCACTAAGTAGGAGGAAGACATGGTGTTCTGGGATCAGATTGTTTGTCACAGAGACTCAGAGTTAGTTTGGACATGTTTCAGTGATGGCGGGAGCACTGGGTGCAGGTGCTGGTCCTGTAAGCTGAAAATCTGTTGCCGATTTCTTACAGCACAAATATTATTGCGCACACACACACATTGGAGAATCAGATCAGCAGTGGAGTCTATAATCCAAATCCCTGTTGCTCAAGTCCAAGTGCAGCAGACTCTGTCGCTCTCTCTCTCTCTCCTTAACTTCTCCTCTCTGTCTCCTGTTCTGTTATGCTACTTACCCTCAACATCCTTTATCTCCTTTGCTCTCTCTTGACAGCTCCAAATTCATCCCACAATCAATATCTGCCTGTTTCTGTCTCTTCTCTATCCTAACCTCTTTCTATGTCTCATTTATTATTTTTCCATTCTTCCAGTGTGTCCCAAAGGCCGGTTTCTTTATTATATTTAATCAAGAACTGAGAAAAGTTGTACTTTTGCTGTTTATTCTCGAAAGCATGTACTCAAACATTGTTATTTACAGGCCAAACTTCTTCATAACCCAGAAGTTTAATATATCTCTGTCTTCTCCGGAAACTATATATCACACTATGTGTGGGTGTGTATATTACATTTTTTCTCTTGAATGTCCTGCTACCATTATGATAAAAAGTTGTATGAACTTTGAAAAAGAACCCTGAATGGTTTGGGGTCAGAAAGATGATTAAGATCCCTTGTGCTCACTTACTGTAGGTTGCATGAATTTATTTCAGCAAAATACAGTAAAAATAGCAATATTGTGAAATCTTACACTTTATGTTTTATCATACACAAATGTTTTAATATTAGTACGGACTCATGATATCAGTGCTGATGCATGTTATACTTTTTTAAGGATTGCTTAAAGAAAGTCCAACAGAAAAGAATTCATTTTATGTTTAAATTACTATATTAATATATATATATATATATATATATATATATATATATATAATGTTGTCATGTTTTTATTGTGTTAGCTGTTTTTTAAAGTAAACAGTAAAAAAGACATTTTTTACAAATGTTAAAAACTGTGTTATCTGTTTTTGCAAATTAACTCTTCAAATGAAGATATCATCAAATGATTTATGTTTTATGTCATTTATTTATTTATTTAAAAATTAAATAATAATTATTATTATTATCATTATTATTTATTTATTGTTTGATTATGGTCGGAGCTGAACTTTGCAGGACAGTCGATCACCAGGAGCAGGGTTGGGCATCCCTGAACAAGGATTATAATAATAACCCCGAGACGTTCCTTTTCAGGAACTCACACTGTGTCAAAATGCTATGGGAACGAGATACCTACGCCCCCAGAACCCAAGTCCCCGCCCAGTGTGGAAAGAACACACCTAAGGCACGAGGACAACCGAGCCTGTGGGGCTCTTGACCATAGAAAATAACAAAGGTCAGAGGGGAAGACCAACCCACTGCCTTGCAGATGTCCGGAACCGGGACACCTGCTAAAAAGGCCTTTGAGGCCGCCACACCTCTATTCGAATGAGCTCTGACACCCATTGACGCGGGGTGATCAGAAGACTCATAAGACATGGACACAATCCACCTGCTCAGGCAGACCACAATGAGGAGGACCAAAGCAAACCAGCATTTGGTTCGACTTCCTCCAAAGAGCAAACCTGCGAATGTAAGTATCCAGTGCTTGCACTGGACACAGACGATGCAGCTTTTTCTGGTCTGCCTCCCTAAAAGAAGGCGGCCAAAATGCCTGAAGTATTACAGGCTGTGATGGTACAGAGGGAACCTTAGGGACATAACCTGCTCGTGGGAAAAGAAAGACTTTAGCCAGTCCGGGCGCAAAGTCTATGCAAGAAGGGGCCACAGACAGGGCCTGTAAGTCCCCCACCCTCTTGAGTGAAGCCAGTGCCAACAAGACCGCATTCTTGATGGTAATGCAATGGTCAGAGCTCAAATGGAGCCTGACGCGAGAATCAAGTACCACCGCACCATGGAGGAAATGCACAACTAATGGATCTCTACCCACTGAACAACCATCTACAAGGGAATGGAAAGCTGAAATCGCTGCCACATACACCTTGAGTGTGGAGTGAGTTAATAGGCCACTTAAAGTTTCCTCTTAGAAGAAGCTCTGGATTGTAAGATAGTCTGAACAACCTCTGCTGACAGACCAGAAGCTATGAACTGTGCCCCCTCAGGGGCCAAACCCACAGGTTTAATACCTCCAGGCTGGCGTGCAGCACTGTGCCTCCTTTCCTGAGAGAGAAGATTCCTCCTAACCGGAATCTCCCACGGAGAGCCGTTCAGGAGGGAAATCAGGTCCGCAAACCATATTCGTCCTGACCAGAATGGTGCTACTAGAAGTAGGCTGATCGCATCCTGGCGGACTCTTTCCAGAACTCCCGGGAGCAGAGTTATTGGGGGAAAGCCTCTGCCACTTCTGCGTCGTAGCATCCAGGCCAAAAGCGACATTGTGCACTATACAACGGGCCGAACAACACTCGATGCTGCTGCCATAAGACCCAACAGTCTCTGAAAAAACTTCACTGTTAGCGAATGGCCCTCCCGCACCCTCTTGACCATCCTCAGAGTCGAGTCGACCTGAGCGGGAGACAATCGTGCCTGCATTGCTACCGAATCCCAGACTGCGCCTAGATAAGTGGTTATCTGAACCGGAGAAAGCATACTTTTCTTTGCATTTAGTCTTAACCCAGCCATTACATATAAGCTAGGACCGCATCTTGATGCCTGCCCGGCTTGCTCTGCGACTTAGCCAGAATTAGAACTAGAATTAGCCAGTCGTCAATGAAGTTAAGGACACGAATATCTTGAAGTCACAATGAAGTTAAAGCTGCGTCCACTACTTTTGTAAACGTATGTGGTGAGAGTTCCAAACCGAAGGAAGAACCCGATACTGGTAAGCTTCGCCCCCGAAAGCAAACCTCAGGAACTTCCTGTGTGAAGGATGGATTGATACATGGAAGTACACATCTTTCAGATCTATTGTGACAAACCAGTCCTCGCACCTGATTTGAAACAACTTGTTTTAATGTAAGCATCTTGAACTTCAGCTGACTACTGAGCAGATCAGTTGCCTGGAAAAACAAAGTTCTTTGGAACAACAAAGTACCGGCTGTAAAACCCTGACGCTCTTAATGAAGGCGGAACCACCTTGATGACTCCCTTGCCCAAGAGAGTAGTGACTTCCTGTTCCAACAACAGAGCCTGTTCAGGACCCACCACTGTGCGAAGGACCCCGCTGAAGCGAGGAGGCGACTGCTTGAACTGAATGCAGTAACCGCCCCTCACAGTAGTCAGGACCCACTGAGATATATTCGGTTGGCAGATCCACGCCGCCAATTAATATAGAGAGCAGAGAGGAGCAGCAGGCGCAGACTGCCAGACTGGCCAGAAAATTGCTTCTTCCAAGATCTGGAAAAAATGGAAGGCTCCTGCATGAAGGTAGTGGCCGTGGCCGCAGAAAATGCTCATCCAGCCGGCTGGCTGGAGGATCAACAGGCAGAGCCGCTGGCCAATCTAAACTGAGCACGAGTCACCACCTCCAGCGATTCCTCATACCGAGGAGACTGAGGAAGTGGCTGGCTTTCCACACTAACTACATCCAGCTCCTCAGCGGAGGATGAACGGTGTGTGGATCACCCTTCCTGGGGAGAAGTGACCGTTATCAGTGGTGCTTCTATACTCGGAGCAGTGCCACTAGATCTGATCAGTTGGGAAAGAGATAGGGGATCACTCGTATCAATCCCTTACATCAAATCTATCTGGGAGCCCCACGAATGCAAGCGCTGCTCCCCCTCGGCAATAGCAGGACCAGCATTGCGAGGCACGCTCACGAAGACTCCCTCCGCAAAGAGAGACCTTCTAGAGCGTAGAATGGCCATAGACAGTTGCATGCAATGCGGGCAGCCCCCCACACTTGAAAAATGAATTTCTACTCATATTTTCACCCTTTTAACTCTTTTTAACTCAACAGAGAAATAACCACTGACAGACACACAGAGAGCGCTGCTAAATGAATGGAGCTGGCGTGTGTTTCTTCGCACATGCTCTTATGCTTCCTGGTCTATGACGTCATCCGCCTATGACATATCTCCCTTCAAATGTACAGTTTGCACAGCAGATTCAGAGCGTGGTCATGCTGGAGGCGTTCCCATAGCATTTTGATGCAGTGTGAGTTCCTGAAAAGGAACTTACTAACCATGCATAATATTTTTTTACTAAAAAATGTAAACATGTACATCCATCTCGGTCACATATTACTGTAGCACAATTACCGTACATGTTGGTTAATAGTATGTTATAAGTAGTTGAAATAACCACAAATATCAGCACGTCAAAACATCTCAGGGGCCGCAAAATCACGTCAGACCACAGGGGGTTAAAAACCATTTGCTGGCCTGGCAGTTATAGTTTCTGAAATGATGTCTATTGTTGTCCATTGACGTGATATTCATCAAACACATAACATATTGCAGTTATAAATCATGACTACATCCATAGCCCTATTTTTCAGAATCCAAAATAATGGCTGGCTTGCTCATTTCACAAACCATGTGTATCAATAAAGGCTTTGGCACATTCATCCACTCTCCCACCTGTGTAAATGGCATCAGTGCGACTGATGAGCTCTGAAATTACATTACAACTGACCCCCACTTCTCATTTCAGCTCAAACGGCATGACTCAACAGCGTTATCACTAACCACACAAGTCTAGCTAGACTCTAATAATGGCGTTTTTGTTTGTTTGGTTCCTCATTTTGTTGCATCACGCTCACGGGATCAGGCTGGAGCTATTTATGCAAATGTTTGCGCAAATACAGAAAGCATGAATAAGTCATGGTTATGATAATAGATGTGGGCCGGGGGAATTCAGATGGGTGGAGCAGAGTGGAGGACCATCTGCACTGCATTCTATCTGAAAGGTGTTTTTAACAGTGCATTTCATATTTTTACATTTGATGCATAAAAGGTGATCGCAGAGGGAGTAAGTTAGCGCAGATGATCTGGCTGGTCATTCAGGTGGCAGTACTGCCATCATCTTGCTCCAGAAAACACAGCCAGATTTTTTACTGCTGTGAAATGCCGTGTGATGGAGGGCCTCCAGTGTGCCATTCTGCTGTCATCTTCAACTTAGCTGGGTTAATAGTGATTTATTTTATGCTAATTATTCTAAAAATGCATGTCATGTACTTAAACTGGTATACTTAAAGCCTGCTAAATTGGAACAATAAATAGTATATTTGACTGTACTGAATTAAAACTATTGCAAGTATACTATATGTACCTTTAAATATCTTTCATTTAAAACCTGATATTATTCAAAGATCGTACAATCCGTAACAGCAGTGACATAGTTTAGGCTTTTATAACTTTATAAACTGTAGTGATAAAAGGCCAAATTACCCTGGTTACCAGTGCACCATATTAATCAAGATCCTCAAGTCTTAGTCCTCAAGCTAACTCATCTTAAAGCTTTCTTGAACCATTACGCCACGTTATTTCAGAGCGTTTTTTTTAAACACTGCTTCTTTTTTACACACTTCACAGACCTTCTGTGGCTCTCCTGGAGTGAAGATGTAAAAAATCCTGCCAACCCAAATCTCACCTTCTGTCACTTTAGTGGATTCAGTCAAATCCAGTAACATTTCACAAAAACTTTCAGTTTAACAGCAGTTTGTGACTGCCATTGACTCACACAGTCTAGATATATGTGTAGATAGTAGGGATGTGCATCTCCATAACTGAGGCCTATGCGATACGCTTCTCGATGCATAGCCAACGATACGATACATGAAAGATACGTTAAGCAGCTAGCAATGCAATGCGATACACCCCTGTTATGATGCAGTGCAAACCGATTTCAATTCGATTCAACGCGATTTGATAAAGTATGATGCAATTAAACAATTATGCAGGTATACAGGTATTGGGAGCACTTGTTCTCTGTAACGCTGTAAGGCTGAATGTCTTTACAGATAAGAAAAAAGGTGATTGCGTCAGTTATTGTCTTGGAAAGAGCAGTTCACACTCACCATATGAAAAAATAAAATGCAAGAAAACACATAATTTACATGTGTTTTTGCCCAAACTGTTAAATGAATAAAAATAGAGGCATTTGTTAGCTTTAAGATTAGTTTTTCAATTCAATTATTCAATCTAAATACACTTTTTTGTTGGAATTCTTTCCAAAATTTCTCTTGGATCTCAAAGTGTAACCTATTCAATCTAGCATCTGCATGCAAGCCTTCTGTGCATCTCAAATGCCAATTTGTATCCGATGCACACATTTTAAACCGAAGCAACGCATCGCTAACTTTTTAAGACGATGCACCGAGCGAATCGGGGAATCTTCCCATTCCTAGTAGATAGTGTGTAAACAGCAGTTTAGTTTGTATGCTGTTTACGCTGTACGAATCACACCTAGGCAGTCACATCAAGAATATATGTGTCTTAGACAGATTTTTAGGCACTTCAACCTTAGCGCAGTAATGTCATCAGAAATACGTTTAATTGTGACCTCTGCGGAAATCTGTCACTGGGCAGTACACTAAGGTACAAAACCTTACTTAACTCTTTAAAATGGTACATGCAGTAATACTACCTCAAGTTACATATTAAAGTATCTATTACTACCTAAAGTGTACTTATTAAAATTTTTTGAAACTTTAGTGGCAGTGTTCGTAATGGCTCTGATGGAATGAGGTAAAAATTGAGTATTGATAAAGAACAGCAAAATATGTGAATGGTAGGAAGCGGACCAGCTCACAGCTTTCAATCCTGCCTAGCTCCCCCTCTTTCCTTAAACACTCACACAAAATACACATAAACACACACGCTTGGTCTTTTCCGCTCGCCCACGCCAGTGTATTCCAGATGCTTGTTTAGACGGGTAGTCATGAGTCATCTCCCCACACGCTCTCGCCTATTCTCCTCTTTCATCAACCTGTTTCACACCTCTTCAATCCCTCGCGCTCCTGGAGAGTTGAACTGAGAGGTGTACAGTAGGTAACTTCTCTCCTCCGCTCCGTCTCCGAACAGCTCCGCTCAAAACTAAAGCCGGCACCACCGTGAATGGAAATATTCCACCCCGTCAGAGAGGAAATCAATAGGCGGACATTCTACAGCTCTGTTTAAAACTCATTTGTGCTCTTGCCTAAGCTGCGCCACTTTATAGCTGGATGATGCCCTCATTTTTGTTAAAATGTTTACCGGGAAAGTTCTCTGTTTGCTCTAATAGGGGGAATGTGAACGGTGGTGATAGTTGAACCCCAAGCCATCATTCTGTGAAACGGTCCCATCCCGTGGGCCAGGGGGACACAGTGGAATAGCACAATTACATAAGACTCCAGAGCGTCTTCTCCCAAAGGGCTTCTGGCAGGCTAAGGCCTTGTCGGCACTGATTTACACAGACACCCAATTTGGAGCATCGTCTCTCCTGCCAGCCGGGTGAAGGATATGAGAGTGTTGGGCTGGAGAGAAGATGCAGAATTAATGTCTGCCAGCACTCTCTCCTCCTCACCCACCAGCATACCAATATATAGATATAGGTGTTTTGTTTTTAAATGATTCTGTTTGAAAACAGCTCAAATACTACTGTAATTGTAAGATGTGTTGAAGGTTCAATATCGTAACAGCCTGTTTAGCCATGTGTGTAATACTTCTTTTCCGTCTTACAAGGGATCGTGTGTGTTTTTGTGTGATGTGATACTATGGCTCAGTCACATGAGAGACGATCCCATTGAAGTAACCTTGGGTTAAGTACAAGCTCAGAGACTCAGCCACCTCAAACCACACTACTGAAAGAATGATCACAACTGTATCTCTGATTTAAACATTATTGGACGATACAGATAAGACAATAATTCATTTCACATTGTGGTTGGTCATTATTACATGGCTGCTATTTGTATTTTATGCAAATAGATAAAAAATAAGATATTACAAAAATCTGTTACTTTAAATGATACACATGAATTTAGGCTTCACGTAAATGAAAAATTGGTATTCATTCTGAGATTTGCTTGGAGGTTACATTTAACAGTATTATTATCTGATTAGTGTTTAATTTTTAAGTAGACGTTAGATAATGGCAAAAGCAATCTGAAGTTAAAAACAGTGGGAATCAGCATGAACAATTAAATATTGAACAGCATCAATAAAAAAAAGTTAATACTAACAGATATATACTGTACTAACATGGCTTCATTAATTTATCAAAAATACAGTAAAAAAAAAAAGTTTTGTGAAATATTAACTAGCGCCTGTTTGCATTTATTTTTATAATGTAATTTATTCTTGTAATGAAAACCCGTATTTTCATCATCATCAATAATGTTGCGCACAGTTCCGCTGCCTTATATTTTTGTGAAAACTTTTATACATTTATTTTAGGATTCTCTGATTAATAGAATGTTCAAAACACTTTTCTTTATTTGTAGCGTATTTGTTTTTATGTAATTTGTAGTATTAATACTAATCTTGCTTCTGTAAAGCCAGACAGTCAGTCCAGGGGCATTTGGTAAACTTGTTTTATGAATCAGGCCCGAGATTTTTCCTGATCAAAAAAAATGTTTGCCATTTTTTATGTGCAGCATGCATCTATCTGACAGTGAGTGAAGGGCTTGTGGGAAGTCTGATATTACTACAACTTGTGGTCTGAAGTGAGATGACTAATAAAAACCAGGCCTATCTATGTATGTTAGACACTAACGTTAACACAGTTTCTGAATAGGGGTGTTTGATGTACTTCGTCTTTTACCGTCTCCTTAGACATGCAACATAAGTCTCTTCCTGTTTTAGTGACACAAAGTACAACGTATGATCTCTTTTTTCAGTTGAGACACTTCACTGTCCTGGTTTTTATACAAAGAAACTTTTCGCATAGCTTTTATCAGTTTTGTGGTTCAGAGAAACTGTCAGACAGAATATATAGCCTATGGTTAACCCATGGATATATTTAGTCTCTTTTTGACAATTGAAACCTCTGCACAGTCTGCACCTGAGTATAGTGCCATTCCCTATCGGTGCTGTAGTTTGTGCACTACTGTAGGTTAAAGCAATAGGCTCGATGGGCCAGTAATGTCTTTACAGAGAGGATGAGATTCAGTGTATTCAACCACTCTAGGCGAGAAGCTATTTATAGCTAATCCTGAAGTGACAGGGAACAGGGGCTAAGACACTGAGCTGGGACACGCATTCAGGGAAGATGCAAGCAAAACAGGATAGAAAGAGACCATTGCAAAGCATGTGTGCTAGCAGGATGCTGACCTACTATCCTGAACCACATGTTTTCTCCATGGGCTTCATGACTTGTTTACTTTGAAGCACAGCTGATGTCATGTGTTGCCTTAAATATGTATTGTTCCGGGACTGTTTCATCGGACCATGTAATGAATTTCTTAAAGAGTCACTAATGCTAAATGAAACCACTATATTGAGTGGTTACATCATCTTCTTAAGGACTGGTAGACCTGCATGACTACAAAACATTCAAAATATTTACAGAAGGTACAGAGAGGAAAAACATATATCATTACAGGTATTAATATGTCTGCTGTAGGTAATAGTAGGTTCCATTAAGGTACTGAAAATGTAAATAAGGCACAATTGTGTATATTTTGACACAATTTGATTATATTTTATTTTTTTGTGTAAGTGATTTATAATTTGCATTTTAATTTGGATTTTATTGTTATTTTATTACCTTTGACTGTACTTTTACTGGTACTGTTTTCACTGTTTTCTATGGTGCAGACAGATAGCAGCCCAAAGTAAAGCACAGACAGATACTTGAAAAGTTACCTTGTTAGTTCATTTTCATTAAGATATACAAGCAGAACCTGCAAAACTGTTACTGATTTTATCATTAGTAATTGAACTACATGTGTACATATGTTACCCAGGACCACAAAACCAGTCATAAGAGTCAATATTTTGAAATCAAGATTTATATATGACCTACATGTAAAAGATGAATAAATAAGCTTTCCACTGATGTATGGTTTGTTAGGATAGCGTAATATTTGGATATTTTAGATATCTGTTTGAAAGTTTTAATATGTTTATGGTAGGAAATCTTTACTAAATATCCTAATGATTTTGGCATGAAAAATAAATCTGTAATTTCGACCCATAAAATGTATTGTTGGCTATTGCTACATACATATACCCCGGTTTTGTGGTCCAGGGTCACATATAATTTTTGTCTGGGGTTTGCACAGTGTTTCCATCTTGTTGTATAAACAATGCTTTGGTCGCGCTAGCACTTGAATCAGAATGCAGGACACAGGAGCACAGGAAGGAAGTTGTTATCACAGAACTAAATCAGATTTGTGGGTGAAAGATTGAGGAGGGCAAGGGAAGAATAAATTTGCTAGGATGCAAAGGCTGAACCAGAGCATGGGAGAGAGTAGCCACGTGCCTGTGAGTGATGATAATGCTGGAACATGCCCGAGGCTGAGTCGGCAATACTCATATGTACAGACACACACACACACACAAATGCATGCTCTGTTCATATGGCTGCCACAGTGATATCTGATCAGATCTTGTTGCATGCATGTAAACGGCAAAAACACTGAGCAAATCACATTTTTCCATATCCGACTGAAGCCACTTTCATATGTTGTTTGATACTTATTCAATATCTGGTCATCTGACCCAAGTCTGCAGCCTTATATCCGAATGTCCTCTTGTTTCATGATTTTATGTCAATAACATCCGCCGTAACAGAATATTTGTTTACAGTATATCTGTGCATGTGTTAGTCATTCCAGATCTATGAGAATTGACAAACAAGCATTTTAACAATGCTGGTGTAGATAGTGCTCTTCTTAGAAAGGCTTTGTCTGTTTTCATGCAGAATCATCATATTGTAAAAGACAAATTAAATTGTATGAAATATGTGTGATAAGTTAAGTATAATTTTATAGTAGTTGACTAGTTATTAATTAGTTTTACATTGTTAAAGTTACTTGACTCCCTAATATTACAGTAGCCTTCTTTATACATCTATCTAAATATTTATACACAAACACACATATATATATTATCTTATTATGATTAATCCCATCCAAGATAAAAGTTTTTGTTTACAGAATATGTGTAGATGTACTGTGTTTATTATATTTATTATGTGTATAAATACTGCACATGCACATCCATATATAGGATGAGGACACCAATTTGTATAATGACATGGGTATGTCATTATAAAAAACATACTAAATGGTGTTTTTTTGACAATCTAACAACGCACTCAGTTTCCTGTAAGGGGTAGGTTTAGGTGTAGGGTAGGTGTAGGGCAACACCACATACAGTCTGTACGGTATAAAGACCATTACGCCTATGGAGAGTCCCCATAAATCACACAAACCAACGTGTGTGTATACAGTATGCATGTAGAAATTTGCAAGAAAATTATGGTGTTTATATAAAACACATATACATGCATAAATACATGTTAACATTTTCAAAATATATAATGTAAGCGTAAATATAATGTATATATGTAAATATGTGTATATAATGTACGTGTAAATTATACACAGCACACACACATTCTGTGAACAACAGTACATTTGTGTGATCCAAATTAATCACGATTAATCATTTGACAGCACTAATATATATATATATATATATATACATCAAATTTATTTAAAGAAAAAAAACTGCTTTAGATTTAATAGGACAGCACGTACATATTTTTGCTCTTTTGTTGGTTTAATTTAAAATATATATATATATATATATATAATAATTATTTAAACCAAGAAATATTCATTAACAGTATTTCATCAGTTTGGGGGTGGCATATATTTAAAAGGATGAAAATTGTGAAAATAAATGAGGACTGGGGCTATAAAGCTCCAAAAATGAAAGACTCATCATACGGACTAGCTTTTTCTTTATGTTGCTTTTGCATCTTTTTTTGAAGCTTAAAAGCCTCCGTTTCTATTCATCACAATTGCATGGAGAAGAGTAACCAGCTTCAGAATGTCTCCTTTAATGTACCACAGAAGAAAAGATGTCATACGGTTTTCTGTGAATAAATGATACCAAAATTTATCATGTTTGGCTGACCTATCCCTTTAATTTTAAACCCATCTAGACAGTATATCAACAGACTACATTACGTAGTCTGTGTCTAACAGATGTGTTAGAATGTGGGCCGTGCGTGTGTGCTCTCTTCCCTCCTACCTCCTCCATCAGACATGAAACTGTCTGATTGGCTGTCACACCATTCAGACGCATGCTTTGGATGATGTAATATGCAGAAATCAGGCGTCATCGTCGTCGTAGGACCCAGCATACAAAAGGCAGCGCTGATGATGCCAGCTAGCGCTAATCTCAGTGCTAACACTGATAAAGGCCTGATTAATGCTATCCCTCCGGCAGTGGCCGTACGCTTTATCAGCTGATTAGCGGGGACTGCTGGATAAAGCTTTGTGTGATGATCTGCACTTAAGCCTCACTGATTTTATAGCAACATGATTCCGACTCCTTCTACAGTGTGTGCTTGTTATGGCAGATGTTTTTAAATGAGATCAAATGGCTGCTTCCAATCCTAAAAGGATGCAAAATCCACCCTGGTTATGGAAGTAAATCAAGGTCATGTAATGCTTGGGAACAGGCTATAATCACTTGAACTTGTCCCTCGGTCATTGCAGGAGCTCAACATAATCTCAGAATCATATTGATACTTATTATATGAATTTCCAAAATGCTTAATTCTGATTGGTCAGTCGTGGAGTCTTGCAGACAAATATTTGCGTATAGTTAAGCTGTATAATTTACCACTGCCCCAGGCAACTGATTTTAACATAGCCAGACTCCAGAATGCCATAAACATGCCTTACAAAGAAGGGAGTGGGAATGAAATAAAGAAACACAGACATCAAAAATGAATTAAAAACATCATTGTCTGAGTCTCAACCAAGACAATTGGGCTCTGTAAAAAGAGTTTTGGCACAATGCTTTGTTCTTAGCCCTCACTCTTCCTGCTTCATTAATGTCAGAATTATTATTATTCCACTGGCTTTCAGAAATGTGAGCGCCTGCAGCTAAAGGACTGCTGCGTTTTCGTGAGGCAGCAGACGAGAGCGCAGAGTGGCAGAATCAAAGGAATTTCAATTGCTGTTTACTCTTCGACCTCCTATTCAGACAGCTCACGCTGCATGAGCGTCTGCTTAGATCACAAACTATGCAGGGTGGAAAAAAGGAAAGAATGTAAAAAGATGAAAAAGAAGGCCTCAAACGAATAAAACACCCAAAATTATTTTTTATAATGCATTCGCTGTGCGCATGGAAGCGACTTGGTTGTCCAAAGAGAAGTACAGAAGATGCATATGAAGTCCAACTTAAAGGTCCTGTTGAAAATTACTTATCATCATGCCATTTCAAACCTGTATGACTTTCTTTTATACTGTATGTGGAGCAAACCAATAATGCATATCAGTGGGGTTTAGAAAACACTGAGATATCATCGTTTAATCGTTTCCATGTATGAATGTAAGTCATGCCGGTTTGGAATAACATTAAGATGAATAAATGCTGATAAAAGATTAATTTTTGGGTGAACTGTCCCTTTAAAACATTGATTCATGGACTGTTTGCAATGTAGCCAAAGTAAAACAACAAACTGCATATCTGAATCTCTCCGCCATGCACCTTCCTCACTATTTTAATGGTAAAATGAGTTATGAGAAGAAAAAGAGACAACAATTTATTCATGCACTGCAGTACAGCGGTGACTGCTCCCCAAGGTTTTAGAACAGGTGGTGTGTTTGGAGCTGAGGTCTATGGGAGAAAGCAAAGACAAATCAAATAAAGAAACTTTTGAGGGTATCAGCATGCCAAGCAGGCATCCCAGAAGTGTTGCCTTGCCTGGGATCTCTCCTGGATACTTGTTTCTGGGGGGAAAAAAACAGCATGGCGGAAAAAAAGAGAGGGCCATCAATAATGCAGAAGGTCAGATATACTCTGACTGTACTGCTCAAATCAAAGCTGGCTTAGCTCAGATTCATAAAGGGAATCCAGTCTTCTGGATTTAAAGTCGTGAGACTGCAAACGGGCATTTTTAACAGAGATGTCTTCCCTTTGGCCAAGACTTTGCAGGCAACTTAAAAGGATAGTCCACACTTAAATGAAAATGGTGTCATACTTTACTCACACTCATGTCGTTTCAAACCTGCATGACTTTCTTTGTTCTGTGGAACATAAAAATAGAATTGTTTGAAAAATAATGGTCAGTGATTCAGTGAAAACCAAAACTTCTTGGTTACCAACATTCATATTTATTTATTTGTTTGATTGTCGTTTCACTCCTTAGAAGGAAAAAATCATACTGTTTTGAAACTTGAATCCAGTGTTTTATAAGTAGTTGTGTTAGTTTGAACAAAAATGCTTCATAAAATGAAATTTCTATGCTACTTTCTTGTGTGAAAACCTGGGGCTCTGCTGACTGACTGGACAAAAGCATGGTACTTATATTAAATTTAATTTAATTTACTAATTGCTTACATTTTTTTGGTATATACTACAGGATTTACAGAAGGAGTTATGAGTAACCCATTTAATCCTAAATTAGTCTTATAGTTATTCTTACCACTGTGGTACCCAGTAACCCAAATCAAATTATGTTTTTTAATATTTATTTTAAGTTTGCATTTTATGTATCTATAACCATTTGGAAACTAATTTAGCCAGTGTGTGTAAATGCGCATAGACATAACACACATGCACAAATTTTTTTTTTCATAATTAATCGCATTCAATTATTTCTAGAAACCATGAAACTATGGTGGTATGATGAGTAAGGCTTCTGTGTTGACTCATGCAGTGACTTTTCTGCAGAACTGTAAAGTCAGATTCATCCGGCTGACTCTACCTCAGCCTGCTCCCCTGATCCACACTCAGCTGTCACCATACAGCTCTGCCAGGCCTTTACGCAATGTTGCAGAGCAAGGCAGAAGACATCAGATATCTCCTGGAGGATGCATGGTATTAGCATGGGAAATGAAAACCGCCCGCCACACTAAATGGATTTTGCGTATGATCTTTCGCAGGAAACTTAGCAAAGTAATCAGACAGCTTGTGCAACCACCATATCTATTTCTGTGCACCAGAAGCAAAGTGAAGATGATTAGGGCTATTTTTGAGCAGCGGCTAAGCTTAGCATCACTTATTCTAGAATGGGTCAGACTGATGCGAAGAGTTCTGACAGTCGGCTGTGATACAGTTGTCACCTCGGAGCTGAGGTATTTGCTCGGATGAGCTTCCTTTGTCCCTTTCTCTCTTTTATCTTGTATCTCATTTTTACTCTGTTGAATTAGCATTAGCAGGGTCATCTGCCCCTCATTTCCAACCATTTCCATTTATATCTGTCTGACTGGGATTCGATATAGGTCAGCGGCCCCTCATGCAGCCTGTGCCCAGGCCCCGCTGCCAGGATGAAAATAGAAAATGAGTTATTAATATGCTTAGGTAGTGTGTAATTCAGCTCATGATTATTGCAGAGGGAATCCTGGCGGAAATTGTGTGTGAGTTTGCAGACATTAAGTGATTTTCATTCTCACCTTGGTGATTAGCTGGAGCGGGTTTATGGGCTCACAGCCATTGAGAAAATGAAAGTATGTCATATAAAAGCGATGAGCACTTTCTTAGCCCCTTTCATGCAGCAAATTATAAGTGAACATCTAAAATGAAATATTTTTTACTGTAGATCTGCCTTTTTTGCGATTCCATGCTGGGAAGGTTTGTAAATTTACTAACAATCAGGCAGCTTCAAAACAGTGCTTTGTGTCAAGTAGATGAATGCTTCATTCTCCATTTAATTGGATGCAGTCCTGCACAGTGAACTGAGGTTTGGCAGCATATCAGTGTTTTAATAAGCTGTGAATGAGTTTTACAGAGAACAGAAGTGGTCTATAAACTTTATTGAGCTCATTATAGCAGTAAATACAGACCTATGTGGGTCACATGGCAATGAATTAAAAGCACAAAAATACTTAGTGGACTCATAAGCTAAACTTAATGAACGCATGTCTGCATTATATGAACATAAAATAAGCGAAAGCAAGGGGAATGTATTATGACAAATAGCCCCTAAAATGATTTTTAAACAAAAAAGGTTTCAGAAAAGTGGCATGGAATCACTCAGAAAACTGGAGTGTTTTGTTTGTAGATGTCACCGTTGCTGTCTGAAACAATGACATCCAGATACTTCCTTTGAAGTGTCCCAGTGTCAAGGCCAGTAAAACTGTAAGACTTTTTGATACAAGCCGAACCTGATTTTACCAAGTGTTAATGTACATGTTCCTGGATCAACATCTTTGCTGAGCCTGGAACAACATTGTGATTGTGATTAACCAATCAGATTTAAAGAACCAGTTTATAGTTTTTGTGAAGTTAGGCTTCCTCCGATTCATTTAGGCATTACTCATAGGTAAGGTTAGGTTTATGTGTAGAGATGTGGATAAAACTACATTTTAAAACATTGTTTCAGGGTCGACAAAATATGTACACAGCGAAAGCAGGATGTGCATAGGAACAAGTTGGCATAATAATTTCTTAAAACTTTCTTTAACTGGGCCACCTGTTGCATATACGGTGTCTTTCTTTTTCTGATCTCCGCTCACTCAGTCCCATGATGGTTAAGTAGGGTACAATCTTTCAGCAACCCAGAAACAGCAGTAATCTGGGCTAGCCTCATCGTGCAGTGCCTACATGCCCTCTTTCTGAGAAACTAGCCACTTGCTGGATGAAATCCTGTCTTAGAAGACTGTGAAGGTATCATGATTATGTCCACTGTAGTCTCAGATGCTATAATGCTATACTTCTTTGTTCTGAAGTGAAGCTACCATTTATTTACAGGTCCTTTGCAAAAAAATAGCATATTGTGATAAAGTTCATTATTTTCTGTAATGTACTGATAAACATTAGATTTTCATATATTTTA
>JAUYWG010000048.1:14376997-14402522 GCA_034779775.1 Enteromius afrohamiltoni
TAATGTTTATCAGTACATTACAGAAAATAATGAACTTTATCACAATATGCTAATTTTTTGAAAAGGACCTGTATGTAACTCAATATGAAAATTTAATCTCTATCTATGAGCTATTTGCTCACTCCAAACTTTTAATCAGTAGTGCATTTAAATATTATTTTTAATTTGTTTGTATTTGTTGCATTCAGAACCAAAATGCCTCAAAAGTTAAGCAGGTTGTTTGTGGTTGTTTCCTCTCAGAATTGAGACAGTAAGGATGTGTAACAGGGTTTGCCGCTGTCTTCAGCTCGCAGCATCACCTGGGGAAGCTTTCCCTCTCTCTCTCTCTCTCTTAGGCTCTGTGGAGATCATACAAATGAAACTAGCACTCAGATTATTCATTCAGGTCAGATGGGCCCGAACACGGAGCCTCACTGTTGTGTGCCGTTTCACAGCTCACTTGGCCCTGGAGATCGAGACTTCTCCCACTCATCAAAGAGTGTAAGCTCTCAGACCAGGATTGAGAATTGGGTTTATGAACTCATGTTCTACACAGGAAATGGGTACCTTGTTTACAACATAACAAATAACCGAATCTGTTCTACACTGTAAACACTTAACATATTTGTGATTGCATGATTTTTAAACATATGAATTGTTTGATGAACAAATGAAAAAACTGCTGGAAATGCTCAAAGTTAATGTTTTATTAAGGGAAAAGCTGCCTGTTTGCAACAAACAAATGGATTATTGTTATTTGGACTCTCTTTCTGATGGCACCTATTCACCGCCACTGGTGAGCAATTAATGCAATGCTAAATTTCTTTACACCTGTTCTGATGAGGAAACTGGAGCTGAGTCTCCGAATTGAATATTCCTTCAAGCTAAATGGGAGTCCCTGGAGGCTCAGAATGAAATTAGCCATAGTTGTGTACTTGGTTGTTGCAGAATAATCAGCCGCCTGGTTTGTTATGGACTCTTGCTCACCCCTGCTAATGCAGCTGATGGTCTAATGAGGACACAACAGCCTGATAATTGGGGCAGTGTTGACTTATGATGTATGTAACCGCTCAACCCTGTTATCTTTCTCATTCTGACACTCCTCTCGTGCACAGCACTACAGACTGTTTTGTGTAAGGATTTAAGTGCAAATATATAATTAAAATTACAATAATGATCTGATTCGGGTCAGGGACTAGTTTAAAAACATACTTAACATTCAATAATAACATGAAAGCTTAATCTTAAAACAACGGTTTATAAACAGCTACAAATGTATCATGCATCAAACATCCTGTATGAAAAAAAAAATTATCTCAGAGATCTCACACAGGCTACGTGTGTGTGTGCACCTGGTATTTATCATCTTATGGGGACCAATTGTTCGCACAAAGATAGGAATACCAGTCAATTTTGACCTTGTGGGTCATGTTTTTAAAATAGGCTTGCTGGTTATGCTCATCTGTATTTATTTGATCAACAAAAAAAAAATACAGAGAGTTAATACAAAAATATTTTAAAAATATAAATAAATGCCATTCTGTTTTAAGTTTTTTTTAATATTTCACAACATTTCATTTTTTTCTTTATTTTTGATCAAATAAATTCAGCCTTAAAGGGGTCATCCGGTCCCACATAAACCTTTACAAGCTGTTTGGACTGAAATGTGTGTTGGGAGTGTGTGTACACAACCCCCCTACAATGATAAAGACCCTAAAAAATCAAATAAGCTTGTGGAAAATTGGCTTTGTATGACTCCCTTAATGAGCATATGAGATTAGATTACTGACAGATTGCGAGACATTCATTTTAAAATATATTAAAATATAAAACATATTTGTAATAGTAATAATATTTCACAATATCTATATTTCTACTAAAGTTTTGATCAAAAATAAAAAATCTTATTTTTAGAAATAGCATAAATGTATTGACCCTGGACATAAAAAACAACAACATTCAATTTCAACAGAATATGGAGATTAATTTATTTAGATGTTCATGGATTTTTTCTTTCTTTCTTTCTTTTTTAAGCACAACCTCATCTTATTCATCCTTTTTGCTGCGCTTTCTTATTTTCTGTCACTCACAATCTCTGCATTCAACTTTTCCTTAGTATAACCTTCGATGATGACAAATATGTCCCATCCATCTCATTCTCTTGCACTCACCCTATTATTTTATTTTTCCCATTCTCTCCCTTTCATCTCTTCCAATTACACTTTATTTTATTTCTCACTGTATAACACTTATTACATCAGCAGCTCAAAGCACACAGTGTGTGACGGGTAACCTGGTTGTGGACATGATTTGAAAATCCCATTTTGCTGTTAAAGAGAGTGCGTGAAGAGAAAGAAGAAAAAAAGGGGGGAAAAGGGGGGGACGTAGAGGGTTGAGGATGATATTCCCCTTCCCCCATCTACTACACAAACTCACACACTCTGATATAGACACTGTCTCCATGACAACGCCTGCCATTGCCATAGCGCTAGTGGCCAGCGCTCACCAGAAGGCCCTCCTGTTTTTAGCAGTGGTAAGATGCTGTGAACCCAGGAACAATGGGGTCCTGGGCCACATTAGGACAACACATTCTTCATTTTCCCTCGCCATTATCAGCTTAAACTCTGTGTGTAAACACTTGTTGTTTAAAGGTAAAACATGACACCTACTTGATCACGTGACTGTAATCACCTTTAGAATACTCACACTAACCTATAATCATTGAGGCAACTCAAAAAGGAATGCGTTTTAAATATGACTCACCTCCTACCTTCCACTGAGGTTAGAAAATAAGATGCAGAGGTCACAAGGCTCTCCATTCGCTGTAACTGCCTTTGCATCTCAAAGTCTGTTAACAACAGTTCCATCTAGTGGCCACCGAATGCCCTCACAGCCATGATGTCTGCGCATCTCTGAGGGATGATGTCATTCTTTTTGGCTGTGCTTGGAGAAGAGAAGGCTGCATGTTGCTGATATCTGAGCGTTCCCAAGCAATGAGAGAGGAGCAGTATGGCCATCTGTGTGCCTGTGTGTGTCAGCAGGAACGGGTGAAATTATCAGTGTGTGTCAACTCTGTAATAGCGCAGTGAATGTAATAAAACAGGTGCTCTATTGTGGCCGTTTCCTCATCTGCAAGGCATTCGCTGTACATTATAAGTGTTAGTGAACTCTCTGATGTGCCTTTGTATGAGACATTTTGTTTGTGCAGAACAAACAGTGAAAACTGCTGGTGAGTTTTGATCCACCTGAGGATGTTGTAAAACCAGCATAGGTGATTTATGTCATTAGTTTTAAATGAACCTCTGCTCCGTTTATCATACAACTACAACTACAAAGATATGTAGAATCATGAATATTTTTATATTTGTTTGTCCTCGTCAGTCTGCAGCAGTGATGTGTTTTTGTAAAGCAGCTGAGAAGTTTGCATCACCCTAGTCCCTTGACAAGATCGAATAGGATTTGTCTTTTAAATTATTGCAGAGAATAAGCAATACGTAACTGATAAAACTTTGATTTGTACAAGGACTTTTATCCTAGTCTTCACAGATAAACAACTTTTATGATCTTTTTACATGTAATCAGAACAAAAAAAGCTAAATATAGACTATAAACGAACTACACAACAGTTGCATGAGCACCATTAAGCACCTGACATTAAGAGCACGGTCATCAACATAGTGAGGTTGTAAAAGTGGACTAGTGTGTAGATAGATGGGTTTAGCGTGTTGACATTTAATATCCCTAACAACCTCAGTAAACATATTTAACTGCTTGTTAGTCACTGCCTTTTTCATGATAAGTAAAGGTGAAAATATCTTGAGCTAAACCACAAGCTATATTTTAGGCATTTGGCAAAAGCCTATTGACTTCAGGTTTCTAGAACTGGAAATGCAAAAATGCAAAGCCATTGCCAAACATTTCTGTAGCACTTTATTGATCTTACAAACTATATTGCAAAAAAAAAGGAGCAAATAGGCAAATAACTGGAAAATGGTAAACTTTGACCATTTTGTTTATATTATGAAACAGGCATTGGATGCGCTGCACAGCTTCATAAATATGATTTACTTGCGCCATCTAGTGGACAAACCTTTGCTAAACACTGAGGCAGTGATTTATGAATCATTCGTTCTCTATTAGCCGCTTTAATAAATATGTATGATTATGGACTCATAAAGGCATTAGGGAGGGGATAAACAGTGCAAGATTAAACATAAAGCATCGTTTACAGTATATTCACAGTTGTGAATGGAGGCAATAAAGTGAACTTGTCTCACTGGCAGTAAATGGTATTTGGAGTGTACTGTATATAGTACTTCCCACCGAATCCTTAGTTTAAAGAATATCATCTGATTGTTGTGGGAAAGTATTTTTTGTTTATCTGGATAGTGGATCTCTTGTTACATTTACGTTTTTATATCCTTACTTTTGCATTTACCTTTGGTATAAGAGACACTGATGCCTACACTTGAGAAAGTCATTTGCAGTTGAAGGTAAGAATTCATTTTTTATTGGTTTCACTATCAGTGATGTTTTAGAGAATTACCTGAGATCTGTCTCAAGAAACATCTTCTCCTTTAGTCATAAACACATTTATTGTGGCTGTTATACTGAGCTGTTTTGAGTCATCTTCAGACGGATATTACTGGAATAGAATTGATATTAGAGTTCATACTGCTATTTTGGTATTTCAAATAGTTTTGTCAAGATTGTGAAAGTTTACTGGACTACAGGCAGCTTTTACAGATGGTTTTATTGCAAGAATTGTTGAATCTCTTATTTGGATGCTTAGATCGTTAAATCTGTCAGACGCTTTGAGAACAACAGAAGGGAAAAAAGCACAGCTAATGTTTGCTGTATATCTGCAGTTGCTCGTTGATGCTTCTGAGTGGACAATGGAAGGTCTGGTATAACTGGTTTACACGACGCATTAAAGGATCACTTTACACCCTTTTCTTTGTAACGTGAGAGGAACGAAAGCTCTGCTCTAGTAGGAAGTACAATGTTCGATTTTCTGCCTGCAATTTTGACCCAGAGCACTGCAGTTTAGTGAACACACGCCCTGTGTTTGCCGGATCAACAGCGCTTCCCAATGAATCTTTAATGACCGCTTTAGAAGTCGTAATGGCTAGTCACTAATGTCCATTAATGATTTCTGAATGCAGCTGGCCCCGCCTTGATGGCCTCTCGACTGTTCCATTAGGATTTCTTTTAGTATGGTTAAAACTTTGAAAACATCCTCCTGCTTGCAGTGAATAACCACTGTCTTCCTGCTTTATTCTTTACTCTATTTCGATTGCTAAATATGACATTTCCTCTCAGAAAATCAACATCAGGTAAGATTTTTCTTCACTTTTTTGGTTCCTTGGTGTTAAGGATATGTAGGATTTTGTAGTAAGTATTGAGAATGACCTGCTGGATTCACTGTGTATACTTTTAGAGGGCTTTATTGGTTTCAGGTTCAAGGTTTTTTGTTTCTAACTTTTCTCTGTGCTGTCAGTTTGTGGAGCTGTCCGAGGTGCTGAACCGCGCTTTATCCTGTTTTATCAGCGTCTTCTTTCTTTATCACATATTTATTTGACTAATTCACTCTTTGGTCTTACAGCCTTCATTGTTTTTCTTAATACCGTATTTATAATAAGATTTGTTACGTGTATTTATAAAAGTAGCAGGTTTTAATAAAAAAAAAAAAAATTCTCATAATTGCACTAATTAATTATTTTTATGTGGACTGAATCACATTTGCAGAGAATCCACGGTTAATTCAACTAAAGATGCCTGTTATTGACATAAGAGGGCGTAAAGTATTTTCAAGCATCTTATTTTCTGAGCAGCTTTGCATTACAGAATCAAAAGAATATTATCTGTTTTTCACCCGTTTGTAACGTTTGTTGTTTTTCTTCCGTTCAAACGTGTAGTGGAGTCATATTGCGTCTTAATGTGATTATTGTACAGCAGATGGCGCTGTTGATGAGCATTTACAATTCTGTAAAGCGCCCTGCAGTTAAATGACCAGGCAGGAGTCTGAACGGTTTGGGATCGATAATAGTTACTGAGGATGTTCAATCAGCCACTTAACGCGATTTGAACTGGTCTTACTCTTTTCAATAATGGAGGTATAAAAAAACCTCCAATATTTGTTTAATATGCATTGCATCTCGATTTTTTTTTTATTATAAAAAATTATTCAGTGCAAATATTAATATGCATATTAATGCATGTTATTGTGAGTGGTCCAGAAGACAACTGTGCCACACAAGCAGGAAACTCACTGCCATGGCAACCAACACTCCTCCAATCAGGACATCGCAACTCTGTTGTTTCCACGCGATCGTTATGTTTGGGAAAGAAATATAACACTTGACTGGCACATTATGTTCGACTGTGTAACTGTCTAAACATTATAAAGCTTCAAGAGTTCAATTTCACTTGCAGCTGTCACATTTGTGTGTCACCGTCTCACGGCGAGTCTCTTACGGGAGAGGCAGCTCCCTGTTAAAAATTGACTTTACCTAGCTCACTGTTCACACTGTAGGGTCTAATCTTAGAAATAATGTTTACGCACATTAAAAATGTTTTTTTTTTTCCTTAGTCCACCGCCCCAAAGCAGCTCTGTGAGCGATGTTTGAATCGTCCAAGTTTGATCCTTCCAGTGAATCGGTTGAAACGATCTTAGATCGGTCATCACTGACCCATTGAACCGAGGCACGCCCTCTTTCGGACGTGTTAGATGCGCAGCTATAATGACATCATAATTAAGCACATGTTAACACAAATATATCATGCCTTCAGGGATTTAGTCGAACAACACCATTAAATATAAAATAACAGTAGCTTAATTAACAGTGGGTATACAGACTAGTCTCGTATAGCAAGTGAAGAGAATTTGTAGTTTAGATAAATTGATTAGATAGATTATTTATTTATTTTAGTATTGCAAATGACGCTAATAAAGCTTACTGGAAATGTTTACATTAAACTTAATGGCTGTTTAATGCAGAATTTTGTTTTAACAAAAAAGTAAACGATAAACACCTGAATTATTATAACTTTACGCTGCGACGTAAAAGAATCATTTGATCCTGCTCGAAAGAACCGATTCTCAGAGATGACTTCAGCGCTTGTAGTCAGACACCACAAACAAACCGGACAAACCGTTTTGACCTCACGTTGAGCGGTTTACCGCCACGTTGAAACCTGTCGCTCATGTTGTACTGGCGTTTCTTCATTTCTGATTATAGGGAATCAGAAGATTAACTACTGTAACTCTCGCGCACACACCCACACACACACACAAAGCGCGCGCGCCCAAGAGTGAATATCGCTCGTGCGCTCGCTAACAGGTGTTTCTCTCGCATGGCTCTGTTCTGTGTGCTGCTGTGACTGACTGGGATGCTGCGAGACGAGTTCTCGGTGTCTGGAGGAACATCTTCTCCGTGGTTAATCGAAATAGCCAGATAGTGACATTATCTGGAAACAGATGCGGTAAGACTGCAGCCAATTGAATGTAGAGCCGTTTAAGGACTTGGATCTCCAAAGAAAATGAGCGGTGGAAAGATGCGCGTGCCATCACCGACATAACTGCGTTTTGTGTTAAAGCTGTATTAGTTTACAACTCGTTTGCGTCGATTTGTCATTCTCATTAACGAACAATGGCGGTGCCTGGTGTATGAAGACTTGGATGTGAGCTGCTCAGTGAAGATTTCCCTAAAGAAAGTCGTGTCGTGGAGGAGGTGGGGAAACGGATTGTGTCCTCTGAAAGTTTGGGTGTTTCACCGTCAAACTGGCCATGGCTGCGGCGATCGCCAGCTCCCTTATTCGGCAGAAGAGGCAGGCGAGGGAGCGTGAGAAATCAAACGCCTGCCGCTGCGTGAGCAGTCCGAACAAAACCAAGGGAACATGCGAGAAACCCAGTCGACTCAGTGTCTTCTCCAGAGTCAAGCTTTTCGGCTCCAAAAAGCGCAGGAGGAGACGACCAGGTCTGATGTTACCTGTGTTTTTTGGGTCCTAACTTAAAATGGCTATAATGGGTGTATGTGTCTGTACGTAAAACAAAAAATAATGGATTTTACAATGTTACATTTTGCATTTTCAAAAAGTATTTGCTATTCCTATAAAGCAGGGCACTTACTTTAAAAGTCAGAAAGCATGTACTCTCACACTTTAGAGTGAGATCTCATTCAAACTCAGATACACAACCTTACTCAACGTTTAAGGCATTTTGACCAAATATTGTGAAAGGTGGAAAAGACAGATATATATACAACATTGTGTTGCAATGATGTCGATACTGATTCGGTGTCAGCTCTCTAGTGTGTTTCATCCCTTCAGAGACACGGGGACAATAGAAAGCAAACTAAGCAGGTTATTGTTTGGCACATTTTTGGACAGCAAGCTAGACGAGTCTCTGGTGATTTAGTCTCACAATCTGCACCATATAGAAATTCTGCAGCAAAATCTGCTGTTACCCTTTTTAATGATTTTTGTTTTGTTAACTACCTATCCTTTACAGAAAGTGACTTCAAGTCGAATAATTTATTAACCTAATTCATTATCGATGTTATGATGATATGAGTGTTGGCAGACCTTGTGTGGATGATCTCCTTTCATAATCAGCAAGACGGATCATATGCTGTTCAGAAATCAGTAGAATTATCTAAATATCTATCCCACACACATTCAGCACAACTTAAAATCTTGTCATAATCCCAATTACCTTGCCTCCCTCCCCAGACGTCATCTTACATAACCCTTCTGTGACACCTAAGCAGAAGTGTGGAAGTTTGTGTGTGTAGAGTGGCAGTTGTTTGCAGCAGTGATTCAGTCTTTATTAAACAGTCTCATGCCTAACAATGTTGTGTACAGATGCACATGGACCAACACGCACATGAGCGTTCGCATATTTCTATATCCTTGTTTAATAAGTTGAGAAGTGATGCCTTTCGAAATGAAGTGCATTCAACCAGTTGTAAAGTATGTATACTGTACCGCTCGTGTATGCTAATGCATTTTTGGTTTATTCTGGATTTACATCTATACACATCTACGTCGTATTGTAAATATTCATGTTCTCTCTGTATTCTCATGACTGGAATTTTTTTATGTAACCTAATATCCACATTATTTTTAATCTCCTGTGATAAATTAAAGTTAATTAGTGTTTATAGTGTGATCCCCTGATGCTCTAAGCCTTATTAACTACAGATCTGTTGATGCAATCTGGTATTTTACATAGGAGAGCTGTGTCCTGTATAGGCTAGTTGTCCTTCTTAGTTCCACTCATGCAGATCAAACCCATGCAAGGTGATATATATCTCTGCATCTACATATTCACTTGAATTCTTATCAAGGCCAGAAGATTGCAGTTTCCTTACAAATTGCAGTTCTCACCCATTTTCTGTGTGGTGTTCTTCTGTTACCGTGATCTGATCTCTTGTTTGTAATGCAGGCTCAAATCTGTAGACCACGGAAAGCTCTTTCTAAGCCAGGAGCTTTCACTGTGGCAATGCCTGTTTAACCCTGTCTTTTTCTCATTCTCTCTCTCTACCTTCTGTCTCTCTGCAGAGCCCCAGCTGAAGGGGATCGTAACGAAGCTGTACAGTCGACAGGGCTTTCATTTGCAGCTCCAAGCAGATGGAACCATTGACGGCACTAAAGAGGAGGACAGCGGTTTCAGTAAGTCAGCTGGCCTCTTTTAGAATATGTTTTCAGCTGACAAGAAACAAGTTCAGAGTTGGAAGCAAGGAAGTACTAGTTTGATGCACTGATACAGAAAAAATATAGACACTTTGATGTGTGAATGTTTTAGAGTTGCATAACAAAACATAGAGTGGTGTCCTTCACAAACATTTTTTAGACCTTAAATGATTTATTTTGGATACAGTGTATGGATATTTCATGGTTGCCCAACTTTACTGAAACATGCCCATAGTTACTCAACGAGGACAGCAAAGGGAACTGACTGTATACACTTTCCTTAAAAATCTCCTCAAGACCAGTTGGTAAAAAGTAATTGCAAAAATGCCTTAGAAAAAATAAGTTAGTTCTGGTCTTGCATCATTTGCAGATGTCACTTGGTTTGGTATGTTGCATCTAAGGCAGTGACATCCAGAGATTTTTAAGTGCAACTTAAGTGTCCAAATGCTTTTTCGGGGACACTGTATGTCTACTTATATTTCAGTGACAGCTGCTGTTGTTATTGTTTCCTTGGCAGCTGTACTGCTCCTTCAGACTGCATTTCTGTTTCATACTGGCACGTATAGACAGCTTCAGCTTTGCTTTTCACTTTTTAATACCTTTATAGTTCCTGTATTGGTCACAAGAGTCAAGAGGCTCAGATCTGTATTATCCTAAAATGGAAAATGTAGCCGGAGCAGTCACTGTTTTTCAGGAAACAATTCTTCAGAGAGCACAGTCAGTGTAACTGGAAAGCCTAAGTACAAGAAAATAATTTTTAGGCAGATGTCCATAGTGCCTGAAAAACAACCTTTTTGTCCCTTACGACCAAAGATTATTTTGTGTCATTTGAAGTCATCTTGCGGGGCACCTGCAAGTGTGAATTATTTATTCCGTAGGCAAGTGCAGCATCGGCCAGTCGGTGTTTGAGCAATGCTGCGTCTATGAGTGAGGATGGAGCCGGCTGGATGGTTGGCAGGGCTCTAATTTAATATGTGATATTTCTCACTGACGCTAAGTGTCTGTGGCATTCTGGGGCCTGTAAATTAGCTTGACTCGATTCAATTAGTCATTGGGTGAAGATGACGCTCATATCGAGCAAATGAGTTTGTGGTGAACAGAGTCATTTGGAACTGTGATCACTCGCGTCTCCAAATCCTCTCATCCATCATGCTCATCTAGATTAACATAAATTTGTGTCTAGCACACATAAACAATGTTTAACACGAAGAGCCGCGCTAATTGAAATAACACCCTCTACTTGAATTTAAATAGTGGTTGTTTGACTCAAGCATCGTGTTTTATTCACCCTTGAGTTGAATCTGCGCCATCGGTGCAGCTGGCCAGCCCGTCTCTTGCTGTGTGCTTGTTTATTTACTTGTTTGTGTTCTTCCCCTGCCTGATTGACTGAAGTAAAATGAGTTATATAGGGGTGAGATTACATAATAGCTGACCTGCTTTTCCCACCACACTCCCTTATTTTGTGGAGAGAATGAAAAGCTGTTGCTGGAGAGGAGAAGTGGGAAAACAGGGAGCTTCTATCTCTCATGCTACAAAAATAGAATTGTTAGGAGCTTGGTGCCCTTGTCTCCATAGCGACGGCAGTGCAGTCCTCTTGGCTCTCCTCTTGGTGTGTGTGCGTGTGTGTGTTAGGGATGAGGGTCTGCTCCAAAGCTCTCTTTACTCTCTAGATGTACGTCTCTTATCTTAACTTATGCTCACTGCACTTCTGATTGTGATCCGAGAATGTTCATTTCAAAATAATATGTAATTGTTTCACGTAAATCCTATAAATAAGACATTAGTGCCAGTGTTTAGTTGTTTATAGTAGCCAAATGGTAATACATTTTTTTTTTTACTCTGAAGTCAGGCCATGGTGCTATAATAAATCATAAATATCTTCTTGCTCTAAAAGATTGTAGACTTGACAGGAAAATGTAGGCTATCACAGAAAAATCTATCAATTATTATGTATTTTTTTGGTTATTTCTAACTTTGTGAGGATGAAAGCCAGAATGAGATGGTTCCATTGCTATTTGATAATGATAAAATCAAATGGATTTTATTAGATGAAATGGTCAGATCAAGGGGTTGAGAAGGGGACATTTAAAGATAAAGACCTTATTAAAAATCAGCCTTTCCATCTCTCAAGTCTGACTCTGATGAGCTCTTGGAGGAACAAGACAAAAGCTCATTCCGGCCAGTAAATGTCAGGTATGGGTGCTCTATTGGATTATGTCTCTTTGTGCAGAGTTTTAGAGCTTAATTCAATTCCTAATCAATGCATCTAACTCGCCTTCTGTCTGAGGTGGGCGGATGTGTTTTCAGTCAGTCATGGTCGTATTCAGATGAGTCTGATTTATCTTTGGATATAATAAACTGAAATACTGACAAAAAAACAAAAGCGTACCTAGTTTTACTGTAGTTTATTAAGGCCTCCAGAAACAAACATCAGAATAAAAAGGCTAAGATCCTTTAGTACTATTTAAAAGGAAATGAAATTCTGCCGTCTACTCAACCCCATGTCATTCCAACACCATAAGACTTTTTTCATCTTTGAGACACGAGTAAGGGCATTTTAATGACGCCTCACAGCTCAAGCATGACCAGAAAAAAAATTAAAATCAGAGAATTACTTTTGCCATATTTGATTAGGACTTTATTTGTGTGCTGATATTTACATATGAATATAGAAGTCTAAATTAAACCTGTTGATGATTTTCAGTAGTTGGGTATCTTTAGAAGACTTGAACTTCTCAATTCATACAATTTACCTTGCTTTATATGTTTTTTGAAGCATCGGAATTTTGGTTTTATTTTTGGGTGAACTAACCCTTTAGAAATAAATGACATAATATTTTATATAATTTCATAATATTTACACTTGTTGATCAGTATTGTTAAATTTTGACTTCAGCTTTTGTCACAAAACTGTCATGTGACTTTAGAACTAAAAAGTGTTATGAAACTATGTGTCCTTTTTAAAGATTGAAAACTCAATCCCCATTATTCGCGACTGCATTGAATGGCATCTAGAGTAAATACATACACTGATAGGTAAATGATGATAGAATTTTTATTTTTGGCTAATCCAAAATAATCCTTATGTTATGTTATGTGTAAGGGAACAGGAAGATTGGTGCTGTAGGAGAGACGTTTTACTGAATTCTGATGGTTGTTATATTGGCCTTTTTGTAGAGATGATTATTGTACCCTCTTAATCTTCCTAGATCTCTGTGCTCAGGTGCTCTGTAAGGTGTGAGTAATTGAGTCTCCTCTCCACAACCCCCAGTGGCCAAGCTCTGGTAATCCCTCTGAAATGAGGTCCGCTCGTAACTACCTATGTCTCTATGCCACAAAAGATGAAGAAATGAAAAAACATATCATCTTCCTATCATTCAAATGTAATCAATAACTCATTAAAGCATCTGTATTGGGCATCTAAAACTCTTCAAAGATCTCTACAGGTAGACCTGGCTGGTGTCAGTGGGGTTCAGAGGGGAGAGGAAGGACCTTGATGTGGGATTAGAGGGGATGGAGAGCACTCTGGACTGTTGTGTAAAATAGCAACATGGCCATCGATAGAGCTCTGCAGGAAATAAAAAATATTAATCAAGAGCTCTTATGTTTATTTTGAAAGTTTCCTCAGGGTGAGGTATCAGCACTGGTCAATGTTGTATGTGATAAAAGCTCAGTTCAAAATATAATGTGATCATACCTCTTCAAAGGGCTAATTTAGCTTGATTCATACGAATTTCTTATTACTTTATGAACTTTTTTGAAGTGGCAAATTTCAGGTGGAATATACTTTCAATGGAGGGACAGACATTTATCCAGATTTGTTAAAAATATATATCCGTTTATATTTTAAAGATTAACAGAAGTAATTTATGTTCAAGTGGTTTATTTTATTTTCTATTAATTGATTTGAAAACGAACTTAAAAAATGAATAGATCACTTACTATTTACATTTTTCATTGATCAGATTTTGACAATTTTTGGGAAAACGTCAGAAGAAAGTGTGTGAGTATGATAGAATTGTTTGATAATTTGAGTATATACTCTAAAACACTAAATATTGCATCTTGTATAGTCACATAAATGCTAATCTAGATCAGTGTGTATTGTTCCCTGTTAACACGCATACACACGCAGAGTTGAAGAAACTTTAACTTAAAAAACAAGAAAGAAACAAACTTCTTTTAATCAAACTATGTTACATAACCAGTGAAATGGCTCATACATTTTTCCCCTTTTAAAAAGCCTGTGTTTTTTTTCTTCCCAAGCTTATGTTCCTCTGATACTCTCAGTGTCAGGGGTGGCTGGCTGGCTGCTTCACTCTTCCCACTGGCAGAAAGAGGCTGTGTGGATGGGAGAGATTGTCAGCTTTGTGGGTTACGTGGTGACAGGGGGGACAAAGGTGTGAGGAGAGTTGGCACAGCCAGTGGTACCAGGAAGACAGAGCCCCTCACAGCTCACTAACTCTGCTCAACAGAGAGAGAATGTGTGAAAGAGACCGAGGGAAGAGTGTGAAGCAGACTAAGAGAGAAAGAGAGCGTGTGAAAGGGAAAAAGAGGAACTATGTTAAAGAGGCAGCAGTTCATAGAAAACGTAAGTGCCAGCGAGCGAGATGAACTGCTGCCACATGCAGATAAGAATAAGCCAGGTTAAAGTGCACTTAATTTAATTATAATACCCCTAGGAAAGTGTGATTCTGGATAATATTAGCATAAATCCTTAACATTTTTTGGTGCAAATACTGTACATTAAAGTAACTTGACATTATCATTGAAGACCAGAAATAATCATTTTTATTTTGTTTACATAATAATGGCATATATGCGTGTCAGTTGAGCTACAATGGGAGGAACAAGAAGTGTCCAACCAGGGTGACTCATCTTTGGGCAATCCTTCAGGAGGCTTGAAGTAATATATCAAGTCAATGTTTGAATAAACTGACAGCTTGGATGCCCAGATTATGCAGAATTTTAATTAATCAAAAATGTCAAAAAAATCAAAAAAAGTATTTTCTATGTATAAACTGTAAATGTAATAAAATGTTTTTGCAGTTTGTGTTGTCCCTTATCATTTCAAAACAATTACAAATAAATAAAATAATTCATGCCCAAAACCCACTTTTCTAGGGTTTCCAAACTTTGGGAGGCATAGCTTTTGTATGATTTCAGTTTAGGTTCATTTAGTATTAGAGCTTTTAATACTACAATACTAATTTTATTTCAGTTAGTTGCCAAGCAGCATTTCTACACTGTCAATTTATTTTGGCTTTATTTCAATCAACAACACCAAAACAATAATTGTAGTTTACAGTAGCAATGCTGTCATTGTCATTTCAAAAATTACATTTTATCTTATAGAAAAATCTTAAAAAATCTTACAACTAAAAAAAAATATTTTACTGATGTAATCAAGAAAAAATAAAACCCAACTTCTTACAGTAGGTAAACTTTGATGTTACACAAATATTCAAAGACTGTCAGATAGATGCTAGCTGGTCGCTCTCTAGAGAGTTGCTAAAGCGTTTGTTAAAGAGTGTTTGTACTGGAGTGTTAGTAATCTTTGCAGAGTTGGGTGCTGTGTTGATGAAGTGTATGTGAGTGGACAGAATGTCAGCGTGGCTGACATGATGCAGATGAGATACGCAAGCGTGCACATCTGCATTCTCAGACTCATGCTGCCTTATGCCTGTCTCTGGATAACACTTTATTAGTGGTGCCAGAATTGCTTTGCATGTGAATACATGTTACTTTATATATGTTACTGTGATATCCCAATCAATATTTGTGCATAAACATTTGCAAATACAGTTTTGACTTTTCTCTGTTTCCTATACAGCCATGTTCAACCTCATCCCGGTGGGCTTGCGAGTGGTGGCCATCCAAGGAGTTCAGACCAAACTCTACCTAGCCATGAACAGCGAGGGCTACCTGTATACATCAGTAAGTAATTGCAACTTTCTAATATAGACTTCGGTTAGTTTATGCAGACTATACTTCACTCCTTCAGCTGTTTTAAATGAAGAGGGGAAAGTCACACCGAACTGCTGCTGTCTAACACCTGAGCTCTAGTCATTAACACTCACTCCACCAGCGCACAACCCTCATCTCCTGCCAAATCATGATATCAGACACTCCAGACCTCCTTGTGACCCAAGATCACATGGTCACATAGCCTTTAAGATATGTTCCTACGCCCAAACCCCTTACTGCGCTGAAAAAATCATCACTCCCAAGAGCACTGTACAGTCTTTCACAGATTTATCCATATAAACAGATGAAGCCTCCACTGTGCGCTAGTCTCACATCCTCTCTCCATATGGCAGGCTGTCAGAAAATGAGTTAAGTTACAGCTGTGACAAATATCTCAAGATGTTTTCATAACCTCAGCTCTACTCTCGTAGTTTAGATTATGGGCAGCCCCGCATGCTAAGTGGCGTGATTACAGGGTGGATGGCTTAGAGATGTTTGTTTACTGGCTGCGGTCGAGCTGAACTTTGCCCCCCTCACCCCCTCACAGTCCTGACCTTCCGCCTGCCTCTACCAGACGGAATGTCGGTGCTCTGGCATTCGTCTTGGTTACTATGGTGATGCAGGCAAGGCAGTATGTGGGTTGTGGAAATGTACACCAGTCCCAATCATTTTGTTCAGCTTCAGCGAAAGATAGATGAGACCCTCTTGCTTTCATAAGCACACATGAAATCATCTTTAATTAGCCAAATACATATGGAGGACTGTTTGTAATTGGCCTTAATGTTTAAAAGTACATGCAAAACACTGAATCATCAATGCCTTCAGTTGTCAAGATGATTTGGTTGTTGACTGTTGCTGAAGATGTTTTTCTCCGCCTTCCTCTGAAATACGAGGACGGGTGAGTTTTCCCAGTGCATGAATTGAATAAACATGGCTTTCATTGTAAAGATGACTAATATCATCGCTGAAACATTTAGAAACTCGTGAAAATATGCTGAAGAGGCAGCCTACATCCCAACATTGATTGACTGCGTGAAGACATGAATAATGCAGTTACCTACCTGCCAAACTTCTGCTGCAAGACAAATGTCAGAATTTCACTATGTGGTTGGCATTACTGGAGCTCGTGTTGTCTGACAGGAGAGAGTGGGCGCAAACGAATACACAGTCTCAAAAACAAAAACACACTCTCTCACTCAACCTCAATCTCCAGGCTGACATAAATCCTCCATATTATGAATAACAGTGGAATGATTGGACAGTAAGCTTTGGAAAAAGATCATTGAGGAAATTTAGCAAAACACAGGAAGCTGAGAAGGCGCCAGTGAATGATCTAAAACAAGATCGCAGTGAATGATCTAAAACTAGACAATATTAGTAAAGTTTACTGTTTTCACGTAGACGTACACAGTACCAGCAAAAAGATTAAGGTCAGTATTTTTTTATGTTTGAAGGAAGTCTTTTGTGCTCACCAATGATGCATTCGCTTTATGTAAAAATAGTAATATCATGAAATATGGTTACACCTTAGTACAGGGACAATTTTGCTCATTATTAGTATTAGGGGTGACATGGTTCATGAAAAAAAAAAACGAACCGTTCGGTACACTTGTCTCGGTTCGGTGCATGCATGCGTCACACGGTTCGACGGTTCATGACATGCGCAATGTAGCCTCGTGCCCCGTAAGTGACGTCGGTGTGTTTCCCTTTCGCCCGAAAGAATTGAGGTGTCTACGGTGTGGAGTGAGTGCAGCAGGTCACAATACTGTACGTGTAGAAATGGCAAGTGGGAGAGAAAAGGAAGGCTGCCCAGAGTTGGAGGATGCGCCAGCGTCGTATAAATCTGGTGCGTGGGAACATTTCATGTTCCATGTGCGCTGATGCTCACATCTGTTGACATTTCCGAACGCCTTCCTACAGTTGCTTAATAAAAGCGGGCTTTCCCCACAAAAAAAGTGCATGTGTCATTAGTATGAAAAAAAAAACTGGTTACAGATCTGTCGGACTCGGATAGAAAACTGCAGCCCAATAGATAGCCCAACAATAGATAGAACTGCGACTGTATGCAAGTATTGTGCAACACGCATCCAATTCAGTTTATTAATGATTACATGATATAACTTTTTTAATACTGTATCTAAATTGTGGATAATTAAGCCATATATCATATGCTGAAGTACATTTCTGGAGTGTTAAAGATTAAAAGAAAAAATAACAAAAACTGTACAGAACCGAAAACCGTGACCCTAAAACCGTGATACAAACCGAACCGTGGGTTTTGTGAACCGTGCCATCCCTAATTAGCATAAGTATTAGTATATTGGCTGTATATCTTAAAATAATATGTGACCTGAAATATTATTACATTTAAATAACATGTCTTCTTGATGTAATATATTTTAAAATATCCTTTACTCCTGTGATGCAGAGCTGCATTTTCAGTAGCCATGTCTCAGTATCATGTCATCCTACAGTAATCATTCTAATGTGCTGAGCTGTTTAAGGTAAAAAAAAAAAAACGGTACAGTGGAAATGAAAACGGAAATTATTATACATAATTTTGCAGTTCTTCAGGGCGATTCGTTGACTAGTCATTTAAACAACGCACTATATTTTTGCACATACCTAGTGTAGGAGCAGTTTTATTTTTTTAGCAGCTTGCTCATCCATGCTGCAAACCTGTTGCCATTGAATCTGTCCTGCGTAATGCTGCTTTCAGGACGCTTTGGGCTAACCTCGCTCACAGCAGGCCGGAAGAAAAACAGGGCAGCAGACAAGACACTCTCACATGAAGTCTGATAAAAACATGCAATCTGATCATAACATTAGGTGTGATACGGCTGTAACATATCCAGCATGAGCCTTTGGGAATGATAGAGAAGCAACGGGATCTAAACACACACAGCTACTGCACATCCTGACCTCAAGCACACTGTAACTCACGGCGGTTCTCTGTTCCCACTCAGTGACTTTAATGATGTGTGCTTCAGCGTCTGTAATGAAAACATATGTGCCGGAGTGCTCATTAAATTAAAGCTCTGTTCTCAACAACAGTAACGTTGTGTCACCGTGTGGCATCCTGGTTCGACGGCAGAAGGACGGAGGCTATATTTAATGTTTCTCTGAGTGACAGCACAGCAAGGTTCTGTAGGTGTTAATATTTTATTCCGACTGTAACTGTTAGCCTGAAGCGTGTTAATACACATAGGTCTTTGAACATTCATCTCCATTTGCTCCCTGTAGTTATTTCTATATTAAAAGCTTATGCATTCCATTGTAATTGCCCAATATCGGAAACACAAAATAGTGAACCTTTTAATAATATGGACATGAGAGGCTATTTTTGGGTGAATGAAAGCAGAATGTGCTAATGTTATTGCGTATACTGTAGCTCAGTGAAGTAATCCAGCGCTTAAACAATGGTGGAGAGCTTTCAGCTGGCATAAGTGATTATGGGTGAAGGATATGAGTGTGTGGCATTACTACAATCTAAACAGTATTATAAGGCCTTTTAATGATTTAGTGTGCTGTAATTCTGAATTCCCTATGTTCTTGTAATGCGTGTGTGTGTGTGTGTACACTTCTGAGGTTTTTATCCCCCTCACTGGTTCTTTATGTCTGCTTCTATGGAGCCACAAGCTGCCTGAGCCACACAGCCAGCCAATCATACTCCAGTGATGTTGGGAAATCCCCAATCAGTGTACTGTAGTGAGTGACGTATAAGAGTTTTAAAGCAGCTTTTTTGCTGCTGGGAAGGTTTATACCTGTTTCTGTTTGTAGATTTTCTTTTCCCTTTGTCTGTTTTTTGTTGGTAGTTATATATATACACAGTACAGTTTGAACAATAATGAGGTTTTTGCAAATTAATCATTGTTTGGAATCTTTTCATTAATGCGGAAAATTTGGACTTGTTTATGAAAGTGAACTGAACTTTATCATACAGTGGTGTGTGTGCCCCTTAAGAAATAAAGCAAACACAATGTGTACGCACACAAGCATTAAACGTATTACATGTGAAGCTAAAATGCATTGAAAATGCAATCATATTGCCTGTTCAGGGCTGTGCAAATATAATAAGTGTGGCCAATTTATGAATAAACTAATGACAAATGGTATAGAGTGAATGATGTTCAGTTAATTTGGTCTACTACAAGCCAAATCATCCATAACAAGCAGTATCCTACAAATCAGCACTTTTACTACAACACAGTCAATCAGCAGTACAAAATTAAATCATGTAATTAAACACGGCCACTAAGCCGTGTTTAATAGTAATACCTGCTGTTTGATCAGTCAACACACCAAATATTAAAACAACCATGCAAATATAAATGGTTTAATTACAACATATTACAAACGAACAGTTGATCAGATGACAGTCAGGGCGCACCGGCAACGTGCGGGCTGTCCTGTGAGCTGCTCTGCAGGCACATTTGAAGTCGAAAATCAGTTTAGTGTTGGTTCATTAAGAGAAGGCAGAGACAGGCACATCAATATTAGAAGTCCACAGACTACAGAGAGAGCACAGACACCATAGCCTGCTGTAGTGGCCATAAAAGACACTCTGCAAGGGAACAATTCAGACCTTATAGAGCACTTTCCACAAATACAGTACACGTCGATTGTCCCATGCCAAGCAGTTAAGACATAAATAAAGTGTGTTGTTATTTAGATATTACCCAATTGCAAATACCATACAGAATAATTAGAAAACTAAATCTATTATGTTTAGTTTGTGACTGGTACCCTATTTGTTCCCTGATTGTCCAACACAGTCTCACGAGCAATTCGTACATATTCGTACGAGGTGGCAAATTTGTGCCAATTCGTACGACCTCACTCATTTGTCTAAAACCATGTGATGGGTAGGTTTAGGTCATTTGCACAAATTCATACGAATTGGCATCTCGTAAAATATATACGATTTGGAATAAATCGTAATAATTCGTATGAGTAAAATATGTACGAATTGCCATGAGATCAGGTTGGATTGTCCCATCAACTGAAATATATTGCAGTGGATTGTGAAATGTATTATTATGCATCTCCTCTTATTTCCTCTCCTGGCTTCCCAGGCTGTGGGGAATGTTTTGTAGGCACTGTTATGGAAAACTCTCATGCAGTCTGATGCTATTCTGGTATATAATACCAGTCTAATTAATGCTCATTTAATAAAATCAAGACCTGTCCTACAGGCTTTCTTATTCAGTGCCCTGCTTCACTTTGAAATACTGTATGTCATGTTACAGACATAAAATAGGATCTGAATAGCAGTTCACATTAGCTTGACAAGCCGAAAAAGGAAAACTGTAGTAGTAGTCTTCTCAGTAAAGTTAGTACCATCAGCATACGACTCTCGTTTGAGACATCTTGAGCTTCACTGATAATTCAATTATTCAGATGGGTGGTTGAGGCAGAGGGAAGAATGAGGTACAGGTGGAGAGACCTGGTTACCAGGCATTCATACTGCACCGAGCAGGAAGAAACAGCCTCTGACTGGAATGGATTCTGTCAGCTTCTCCTTTTACTTTTTTTTCCATAAATGGGATTGAAGTTGGAAGAGGAAGAGTGGGTCAAGTAATGAGACAGATCGAGAGAGGGAATGGGAGGAGGTACAGCGTAAAGAAAGCCAGAAAAAGAAAGAATCCTAGAGAAAAATGGAGAAGATGGTGGGAGAGGCGAAAATAAATAAGGTTAGGTTTTGAAAAAGATATTGAAAAACAGAGGGAGTATCTGATGGAGGGTGGATCAAGAGAGAGAAAAGCAATAAGGAAAAAATAGGATGGAAAAGAAAATATCAAATGGAGGGAGAAACCTGAGTGGATGGAAGAAGACACTTAGACGTATACTGTATTCCTATATATATCTGTTTCTAGCGCACACACAAACAACATCTTGTGCTTTTCCGTCAGGGAGGGGAAAGCCCTTTGGGAGAAGGGAGGGAGGGAGGGGCAATGCAGGATTTCCCCTGTCAGAGGAAAAGATATTAGATACGAATCAGTGAGCTAGCAACAGCATGACTGCAGCTCCTGATATAATTACACTTGGAGATAGAATCAGCTCGAATACAAAGCCCTATAACACCTCAATATCTGCTCTCTTTTACTCGGCTGTTAGGAGGGTAGATTAGTTGTGTGGTTAGGGACAGTACAGAGAAACAGCCAGCATTCAGGTCAAGTCACTCGCCAAAATGAATATATGTCGATGTCTAATGTAAATAAAAATTGGCTTTGAAAAGTGAGTATTTGAAAACTTTGGTTAATTGATTGTTTTATTATAAAATATAAACAATTTATGAACAATTTTTCATTGAGTTTCACTAAAAACGTGAACTGTAAACGTCATTGAAAATAAAGTTTCGGTAATTAAATTAAACGCGGAAATGAAAACTTGAAGAATGAAGAATGTCATGAATTCTGTCACATTTTGGATGGGTACATCGAAAGTACCGTTCACACCAACTTGCAAAATACAATTTAAATATGAATCCTGCATGTCTTTGTGTGAATGAATGGTGCACAGTTTCATTTACTACACACATACTGAACTTCATGAACATTTTACTGTTTCTTTTGAGAAAATACTGTATATACAAACAGAAACCTAAAGGTCTTCACAATAACTTGAATGTTTAAAACAAAAGTTTAACTTTCCATTACAGAAATATATAATAATGTAAAGACAGCAACTAAAAATAAAATTATTGTAAAAACTATTTTTTAAGGAATATTTGCCAAATATTAATTAGCAAAAAAATACACACCATAGTATTTCATTACAAAAATATTAATAAATTAATAATATATTATTTGATAACATGGTTGAGATGCTTTTGATTATTAATTGCAAATTTTTATGATTTTGACAAAAAAATTAAACATTGCATAGGGCCTTAAATATATATATGATCTGTTAAACATTTAATAAATTGCTATTTATTAAATAGTTAGTTTTTGGTTTCAATGAATTAGATGTGCTTTTTAATAAATACAATTTTACTTAACCAGTAAAACAGAATAAAAAAGAATACAAATTAAACTGATGAGTTCTTCTGGCAATGTGTCGCCTCTGGAAAGGTTTCAGTTAATTATTTTGGTCCTCCAAGACGATTTCAGCCCAAACTTCCAATATATCAGTTGGCAAAATTTTCGGTATATCACTAAATGAAAACATTTTGTCCCATGTGGCGTCAGATAGATGGAATATTTACTCTATTAAGCCACCAAAGCAACAATAGATAACCGGCGATACTGTAGAGCTAAATGAGAGATTAATGTATCTCGCCCCATCACAGTGCACATTATCTATTTCACTCCTTATTCTCAGCACTGCTGCAAGTATATGTGTGGTAATTCGATAAAACGGCCTCCTTCCTCTGTTCTCCACAAGATATCAGCGGGTTCCCAAAAATATCTACTGTGTTCCTATGTATATAGCTGCTCTCAAGCGTTTTTAAATGATGCCACTGCTTGCTGCAATTTTCATCAGTGTTGGTGATAAAATGGCATATACAATTAGGAAAATGTGTTTGCCGTCTCTGCACAGTGCACCACTCCTCTAACACACTCCATCTGGAAGCCGTGTTACAGTATGTGGTGATGCCTCAGAGATTTAACAGCTCTTCTCCTTCTCTGTGTGCAGGGACGCAAGAACATTTGTACTGAGCATGATATTGTGGTACTTTATTGTCTAAGCCAGTAATGTTAATATTTCTTATCTCCATTTAGTGAAATAGTACTGTAGCATGTTTGTTTACACCCACATCACATCACACGTATACGCAGTAGTATACCACAGTTGCTGGAAAAATAGAGGCTTTGTCTCTGAAATCAAACTGCACCTTGGTTTTTAAATCAATACTGTTATGCACTTGTGGTAATGTATTGTGCCTATTTATTGATGCTGAACGGCCTCATTCTTTTCATCTTAAAAAGCATGGGATGAAGATTGTGTTGAATTTCAGGATTAATAGATGAATATGATTCATTACTCTTTAAGTCAGTTGTGTCAGTTAATTGTTCTAAGTCCGGGTCTTAAAGCAGCGGTCACCAATTAGTGAACCGCAGTCCAGATGCAAGCCTCAGATTGGTTTCACTCGGAACACAAATCATTTTTCATACATTAGCATAATTATAAAGAGTGTTTTTTTTTTCTCCACATGGAGAAATAGATTTTATTAACATGTTACATTTTTTTTTTCTTTGGCACATACTTAAGATACTTTGAAGCAATTATGAAATGTACTATTCAAATACACTTACATTCAGTTTGAGGTCTGCAAGTTTTTTTTTTATATAATAAAAAAATATATATCTGCAAATATACATTGTTATTCAAAAGTGATGGTAACAGCATTTATCATTTTGCACATTTCTTCTGTTGATCAAAAAGTCCTAAATAAAAGATTTCTGAAAGATCATGATGATACTGATGTCTGGAATAATGATTGCTAAAAAGTCAGCTTTGCATCACAGGAATAAATTGCATTTTAAATATATTAAAATAGTACATTTTAAATTGTGGTAGTATTTCACAACAATGTTTCTACATGCTTTTTGATCAATTAAACGCAGCCTAGTGAGCATAATCTTACTGACATCAAACTTTTCTTACTGTAAATTGGATCAAATGTAATTGGTTTTAATTCTATATAATCAGTAGTTTTGACTATTTTGTTCTTGTAGGGTTTGGAAGGTATTTTGGCTGCCATTTAAAATGAAATTTGTTGAAGCTCATATTGCTTATTTAATTTCACATCCATATAACATATTGTCTTTTTTAGAACCTTTATTTGTTCAAACCATTTCTGGGAAGGACGTTTAGAGAGGCATTTAGAAGCATTATGTTTTTGTGTTTTATGGATTCGGTGGTTAGCATGTTCCATTTACAGTCATCCCCATATCCTGCCCTCATCCTCTCAACATTTCACTCTTTTGTTTTTGTTTATTACGATAATTATGATGAATTATTCCTGATGAGATTGGATGAAATACAGTCATTATTGAGAGCCGCTCTACATAATGCTTTTGTGCTCCATTTGCTCGTAGCTAATTATTATGACCTTCAGCTGAGTAATTAACAGAATTTTTAACAGAATAGCTGTATATGAGGCACAAACTATAGCAGTAATTTATTTAAACTGAGAGAGCGTTTCTTCTGACTGGAAGCATGGATGAGAGGTGTCCTTACTTTAAGTTCTCACTCCGACTGAACCTGACAGTGTCTTTACCACAGCGCTGATAGCTGACCAAAGATACATCTAATGTCTTGATGATGTTTATCTTAGGTGAAGTATCGATCCCAGATCGGTCCCTGTGTGTCTGCTTGTAGGATCGCACACGTAATCAAACTTTCTCATCAGGCTGACCGCAGCCCCTCAGAGCGCAAATCCTTTTAACGTCCACACTTCTGTTTTCGGGATGTTTACGAGATGTAACTCAGAGCTGAGCCGACAGCCTGTCCCAGAGGAGGTGCGATGTCACGGCTGGTTTGTGACATCAGGAGTGTTCCTGTCAGGGTGTGTGGGAGTTTAGTGTCCGTGTGAGTCACCCGGAGCAGAAGGACGACTCTGGCCTGTACGTTGAACACTGAAGTGTTGGCACCAGGCTGGGAAACAGAGCATCCTGTGATGAGAGTTCAGGACTTTTACGGAAACATGATTAAGGGACATTCTCACCATTGCTGCTACAGTAGCTGTATATCTATGTTTGTTACAAACTCCCTTGAAGGCATTCTGTGAATGTTTTGGTCACACACCTGAGCAGCTACACTCAACAAAAATATAAATGCAACACTTATGTTTCTGGTCCGATTTTTCATGAGATGGACTTAAAGATCTAAAATTCATTCCAGATACACAATATTACCATTTCTCTCAAACATT
>JAUYWG010000048.1:14415739-14441138 GCA_034779775.1 Enteromius afrohamiltoni
GTCAGTGTGTATACACTGTAGTGCTGGTAAGGATTGCATACAACTTCATGTCTTAAATGGGCAAACTAACCCTTTAATAGGTTCTAGGGGAAAAATCCAAATAGGATTTCATGAAAATGCTAATGTTATTATTACTTTGGACTAAACCTTGACTTTTCTCTAACTTTATAATTTTCAATAATTATATATATGTAGTAGACTTCGTCTCTCCACAACACCACTGGCTTCGGTGGACCACGTCTGCAGTTTAATAAATACAGGACAGGGATTAACAGGGACAAACACACTCACCAGTTCTTTGGTCTGTGAGAGTTGCAAGAAAAAAAGTGAACCGCTGTCTCCATTAACATAATCCACCTTTTTAATTTCGAGAACGGGACACAATTGGGTAATTCAACAAGGCAGTGTCTGCTATAGTCTCTGTTCTAGTTTTTTTTTCCTCTGAATGTACACAACTTGAGCCTTCATGCTTAAAGCCTCTGACTGATCTGCTCATTAAACTGGCATCATTTGACATGACAACTGATTCAACTTGAACACTCTGGGTGCTCACAGATTCTCGGGTCCTTTCCCCATTAGTGGTGCACAATGGATCTGGTTCCAATTAATGTACACTATCATCATCACTGTCAAAGAGTTCATTCTTCTTGCTTCATATTTATCACCAGAACTCTTTGTGCTCGCACTCATTTCTTCCACAGTACACTGAGATGCTTTGCGGCCTACACCTTGTAAAATCCATAAAGCAGTTCTACTGTTCCTTGATTCTCTATCTGATCTGAACAAAGATGTTTTGCTTCGGTCTTTGGTTTTGTAAATTTCCTCTCATGACACTTCTGATGGGGCTGTAGATATAAATGTATAGCTCTTCCAAAGGAAGGAAATTGACTGGTATGAGGAAATTATGATGGACCACTTTGATGTTCTTTGTTGTGGGATTCTCAACTCTGTAGATGGGCAATGATGAATCATTCCACATCACTACATGAACTGCAGAGTTCCACATATTCGCCAACTTTCCTTTTCCTCTATCCTTTCAATTGCCAAGAGGACATAATCTCCAACTTCCAAAAGGGCACCCTTGCTTTTTCTGTGCATCCCTTCTCTGAGATTGTTCTGAAGAGATTTCACATACTTATAAGTCTGAACATCCTCATTTCTGAGGGCACTCCCAAACATGACATCTACAGGTAACCTTGGTATTCTTCCAAACATGAAGTAGAACGGCGCAAACCCTGTTGTTTCATGGGTAGCACAATTACAGGAAAATGTGAGCACCTGAATCATTTGTGGCCATTCCTCCTTTGCTCGAGGAGGCAAAGAGCAGAGGTGCAATTAATTCTTCCAGTCTGCCCATTGCCCATAGGATGGTACGGTGTGGTATGGGACTTAACGCCAGACACCAGCTACAACTCAACAACTTGCTCTTGAAATTTGCCATACACACAGAAAAAGTTGTTTGGGACTTTGTCTGGGAGTTTACTTGGGACAGGAAAGTATGTGGGCTAGTTTTGTGAAATGGTCTGTTATGACTATGATGTCAATACTCTCTCCATGTGTCCCTTCTGCAGACCAGAAATCTACATACAAGCTCAAGAGGTGCACTTGTTCTGATAGACTCCAGTGGAGCTCTGTCCCCAGATTCCTGAGTCTTTCCGACCACATATCTTTTACAGTGTGCGACATGACTTTTTGACATCTGTGTTTATACCACACCAAAAAAACCTCTGACGGACAATGTGAAGTCCCTTTCTCTACGTGATGGTCTCCTTTTCCTGTCAACAAAGAATACAACACGAGATACAGTGGGACCTACTTTCTGCGTATCTCCTCCATAGACAAAAGTGGAAGAGTACTGACACCTCCATGGACCAAATGACTGTTCTGGTCCAGATGGACACTATGAATTGGACTGCTGGCTTCCCAGGTAAGACAGGACTCAAAGACAGCTTCCACCCCTTCACTACTTATCTTCAGTTCTCTGGCTTGGGAATCTATGCTGCTTTCACTCATTTGATGGTGCACATTCACTGACAACCGAAATGTTTCTTGAATGGTCTCAGAATACACGTTCAGCTTTAGTCTCTAGAGCATCACAGACCTCTAACATCCTGGCAAATGGCCAACGACTCAACAGGTCAGCAGGAACACTCCAGGTATGTATCTTAAGTGCATAGAATTTTAACCTATAAGCAGGGTAATGGAACTGGGCTTTTGACAGGGTTTTGCTCACAAAAGCAACTGGTCTAGGTTTTGTCTCACCTTCTTGAATATGACTCAGGACTGCACCAAATCCATCCATTGATGCATCTGTGGACAGCAGGAAAGGCCTTTTAAAGTCTGGAAGGGCAAGAAAAGCAGCATGACAAAGGGCATGTTTTATCTTTTCTAAAGCTATGTCACACTCCGCTGTCCAGTCTACAGGTTTTAGATGGTTAGAATTGTAAACATAGTGGGTCTTCTGTCCATCTTTGCTTCTGACTTTCTGTCCAGCTGTCAGTTTAAACAATGGTTTTGCTAAAGACAAGAGGCCTTCACTGAAATGTGAATAATAATTGACCATCCCAAGAAAAGACTTAATTTTGGTTTGTGAGTCTTTCCATCTGCTTTCATCAGGTCTGTAGATCTGATGCCTTTAATTGCAGACACTTTAGTGGGATCAGTTTCTATGCCATTCGCTGTTACAATTTTTAAGACAGCTTTTCTTATGCAGCACTTCTTTTAACCTTGCCTTCTGTAAGGCAAACGGAAAAGCTTCTCATCCTTGAGTCTTATCCAATGGACGGTATTCTTAACTTCACCACAATCTAACTTGTCACAAGAGAAGGTGCTTTCATACTGTCCTGTGAGGTCAGCCAATTCTCTTTTCCGGTACTCACTCACTTCACAACACTCGATGTCAGTTTCTGTCAGCCCCAATTCTCTTAGCTTTACGTTTTAGTCAGTTTATAAGTTGCTTTTCTTATTAAGCTCACTAACTTGAATTATGAAGTCAGAAATGCGAGTTATGAAGTCAGAAATGCAAATTATAAAGTCAGAATTCATAACTCCTTCATAGTTTCATAACTCCCAATTCTTACTTTATAGCTCGCAATTCTGAGAGCAAAAGTCAGAATTGTGAGATAAAAATATTTTAAACAGCTGCGGAAACGGGCTTCCATACAGTTCTTTGGTCTGTGAGAGTTGCAAGTTAGTAGAGAAATACCCCGCCATTAAAAATGGAGTGGGCGGCAACTTGAACCAAGACATTAACACAAAACTCGAGATATACTGAAAAATAATACTAAACAAACTCCCTATTCGACTCAATTCAGCATTAAAACATGTCATCCACTCATATCAACTAACATTTTAAACTCAATCTCAAATAGTTTAAACACCATGTCACGGAGCACATTTGCAAATGTACCTGTATCGCTCAAGTGCAAAGCTGTTCTGACGGGAGCGGTACGCGATTGGGCAATTCAACAAGAGGAAGTGACATCACATAACATGAAGCTTAATATATTATTTTAAAACAAAAATACATATCTTCCATATACTCCCGTAATGTTATAAATAATGCTATTTATAGAGAGAAATGAAAATACAGAATAAAACAATTATAATTTATTTACAGAAAAAAATAAATAAAAGTTTGCTGGAAAAATATCAAAAATCTAAATACTGCATATATATTATTACTTTTTTGATTCCCCAGCACCAACCTTATTATACTTGTGGTGCTCCCAGTGCCTACATATAATGCTTATAATTACTTATAATACATATAATTTGTCATTATGCTATTGCCATAAGGCTGGTCATTTAAACATGAGATCACAGTATTATGTCAGCACAGTACTAGAACCATTAACTCAAAGGTTCTCTGGAGAGCCCAAAAGAATCTTAAACGGTTAGTTTACCCAAAAATGAAAATTCTGTCATTAATTACACAAACCTTTTTTTCTACCCATATAGGGTTAGTTCACCCAGAAATGAGAATTCTGTCATTAATTACTCACCCTTATGTCGTTGCAAACCCATGAGACCGTTCATCTTCGCAACATAAATTAAGATATTTTTGATGGTATCAGAGAGTCATCTGTCCCTCCATAGACAGCAATGCAACCGAAATGATTCAGATTCAGAAAAACATCAGTGGAAAAAGTTCATGTGATATCAATGGCTCAACCTCACTTTTGCAATGCTACAAGAATACATTTTTGTGAAAATAAAAGCACAACTCCTGTGACTTAAGTCTTTCACCATTTTAAAAGTATCGCAACGCACCTTATACAAAAGCTTCAATGTATTTGACTGAATCAGTACTGTTTACATCCAAGTTAACGCACGCGCATGTGCATATTCTGCAGCTTATTGCATCTAGAAGAAAGCATACACTTACGCAGTAATATTCTCTAAAATGGCGGAACACATCATTCATATTAGAAGAATGGTTGAGAATATGATGCTATTTTTGTTTCCTTTGTCCAAAACAGTATTCTCCTATTGTCACAAAACTGATGTTGAACCACTGATGTCACATTAATTTTTTTACGATGTTTCTGGATCTGGGATGTTTTCAGTTGTATTGCTGTCTATGGAGGAACAGATGGCTCTTTGATATCATCAAAAATATCTTAATTTGTGTTTTGAAGATGAACAAAGGTCTTATGGGTTTGGAACGACATGAGGGTGAGTAATTGATGACAGAATTCTCATTTCTGGGTGAACTAACCCTATATGGGTAGAAAAAAGGTTTGTGATCTTTATTTTTAAGAGTGACTGCATCTCCACCAAGTTCATCAATTAGTTTGCTAATAAATATTGTTAAATTGATTAGGTAATAAGCTCATAGATGAGGGCATGTGTGAGTTTGCCAGTGAGTTTCCTGATGCATAACGTTCACTGCAGTTAGATCAATAAGTCCAGTAATGAGTCCAGTGATCCCTCTGGCTTTACTGTCAGCTTTTAAAAGTGGTTCTCTGATAAACTCATTGGCATGTTAGGAAGCATCTTGGTGCTCATGGTAAATTAAACATTGGACAGATTGATCTTCATCAATGAGGCTGTCCAGTTTGAAAAGTAAGGTTTTACTAATGGACTCATTGATGGATTTACCAATGTGGCACAGATAATCAAATAACTCATCAATCGGATGAACTGATAAACTATTTTACTCTTCATTTTATTATGAAGGCCTACTATAGCCTCTTTTTAAAAAGTTGCTATAGTGTTAATATTGGCTTTTGTATAATATCATATCACTTTGGAAATACTACATATACTGTAAGTAACATAGATTGCACATGTTCATTTATTAGCAAGATTCACCAAATCCATCCTCGTCAGATCAATCTAAATCATTATGATTCACAGATCTGACATTGTGCAATCTAATTTTCTAAAGGAAAACATTCTACAGATCTTCATAAAGGGAGTCTGGGAGAGTTTTGAACACAATGCAGTCGAGGTAAATTCTACACAGAGTGCTACATTAGTATGAAGAGAAGCATTTTTGACAGCGTGATTGAAGTGGTTTAATCAGGAACATGTGCTTTAAAAAGACGGTAACAAATGAAAGATCTTCAAGTATTTTAACTGTCCATTTAGCCTCACTTCTGAGTCAAATGTTTTTCCTCTCTACACGGAGTATAAATGCTTTGTGCATGTTATAAGTTTAGGCATGTATTTTACAGTTTTCCAAGATGAAGTAAAATTGGCTTTGGTTCTGTTTAGTATGTAGAGACAAAAAGGTGTCAAATGTAAAACAATGCAGGTTGTGGTTTAACTTCGAGCACATTCAAATGATGAAAGTGTCTGGTGAGACAGCTAGAGGCAAAAAGAGAGAGAAAAACACTTGAAGTGCTCCTGCAGCAGATAGACAGTTTTGTGCTTCCAGTAGAATGAGAGCGTGAGATGATTTTTCAGCTATTTAATGAGCAACATGACAAGATGTGAAAAAGAAGTGCTGTGAGAGTACTGGTGGTGGCAGTGTACAGTTTTGTAACTTCAAGAACAATTGAACAAACACAATTCAAACGCTGGTGAAGTAAGTGATTTATGCAGCATAAAAGAATACAACAAACTTTTTTTAACAGGCTCCCCAAAATCTAATCTGCCATTGGTCAGTCAAACAGGCGATCCCATTGGTTGAGGCAGAGCTGTTTCATTGATTTATTTCTTATAGATATATTTTATATATTGCAGATTATGTAAGCAGGATTGATATCTGAATGTTCTAAGTACAGATCAGTTGATATAATTAATTATGCCTGTGTGAGTAACCTCTAGAACTGAACACAGTGTTCAGGAGGATTGGGGTCAGGTGGGGGGTGAGCCTCTCATTACCATGGCATTCTTCTGTCAGGAGAGAACCACATGCTGCCTCCTCCAGAGCAAGATGGAGATTCCAAGATTTCCAAGAAATGACAACTCTGATGTACAAACACTCATTTATCTGGAGCATATGAATTACATCAGGCAATTAAATAACAAAACCGGGGGCATAATAGATAAATAAAGATAGATTTTATTCTTTTTGCAACTACATGTAAAAAAAAAAAAAGGTGACAATAACATGAATATAAATTCTACAAGCAACAGCGACAAAAACAGTAAGTAGGTGGGCAGTGAAAGAGCAAACTACGCCCTCAAATAACTACTCATAAAAACAGCCTCATTTGTTTTCATGACCTGGTCATTTTCTTGGAAAAGTAGAGTCAAACATCACTGCTTTACCCAATTAAAAAGTCTCAGGAGACTTGAGTTGACTTACAGCTCTGTTAATTAGGAACAAAAGATGAAGCCATAAAGCCATCAGGGTCCTGTAAGAATCTGGTTTTCTAATATGGGTCTCTGTAAAGCCAGACTGGTTCATACACACACATTGATACTGCTGTTGTATGACAGAGTTGGTTTTGTAATATGTACCGACATTAGTATTCTAAACAGGAGGGATTCGCCATCTGTTAGAGACATATCTAACCTCTGTACATCCTTCAGGGCAGCAGAGCACAGAGTAATTATTCAGGCGTGAGTCTAATTAAATGCTAAAAAAAAAAGAAAAGAAAGAAAAGCTCACAGTGTCCGAGATCAGCTTTGTTAGAGTATATTGTATTTTCTTTCCCACAACTATATAAAATTAATGGAACAAACCAATCAAAATAATCTTGTGATTTCTACCAATCTTAAAAAAGTGGAATTAAATAGCAGTATCAAAGTAGTATATTTAATGAGTTAACATTTACTTTGATAGAAAGGCCAGATATTTTTACTGTAGAAGTTTTCAGGTTTTCATGGACCCCAGTTTTGCAGCACCCTTGAGGATCACTACTATAGATGCTAGTTATGTACCATTAATTAAAAAAATTAATTCTTTCTTATTAAAATTCAAATTATTTAAAATGTATGACACAGTAACCCCGCAGGGATTAAGTGGTTTTAGTGATACACCAGGCTTCGATCACAGCAGAGAATCAGCACTCATAAAAATCACAGTCATGCACTGTTGTCAGTATAGACCACTCGATGTAAATCACACGTAAAGGTATGAGAATATAAACTGATATTAGCAGCTCATTGCTTTTTCATGCATGGAAAATACAGGAAATTATTTGTTACTAATTTATAATGATTTCAATTATCAGACCTTTAATTAAACAGTCAAACAATAACAATAAATTGCTTTTAAATGATTCTCAAGAAGTAGTATGTTTACTCCAGATGATAATAGCTCACCTAAAAATAACATTTTCGGAAAATTTACAGCCTCAGGTCATCCAAGATGTACTGTAGTTTGTTTTTTTTCATCAGAACAGATTTTTTTCCAGAAATTTAACATTACATTGACCAGCGACCAATACAAGGACATCCGGGATATTTATACATGTGATAATGACATAGGGAGGCGGAGAAACAGATGAGTAACCACAATAACACATGAGGTGGGTGGAGACAAGAGTTAATTGATTAAATGAGTCCAGTTATGAAAACAGACACAAAAACACATAGAGTTCTTGGAGAGCTGGAGTGCCATGAGCAGTCTCTAGCTGGCCACTCCAGCTGGGCGTGACAATAACAGTACCCTCCTGGGCCGAACAGTCACTGATAATGCGCTCCTGGGCCGAACAAGCAACCATAATGCCCTCCTGGGCCGAAGAGTCCATAATAGTGCCCTCCGGGGTGGAGCGGGCTGTGATAATGCCCTCCGAGACCAAACAGACTGTGATATCACCCTCCGAGACCGAACAGACAGTGATGGCACCCTCCACAACTGAACAGACTGTGGTAGCACCCCTCTTGGCCAACGGGACAGCGACTCAGGGACCTCCATGGGTTCTGCAGCCACCAATGGGGTCTCTGGAGATTCTACGGCTAAAGCCGACATCTTGAGAGGTACAGTAGCCACTGGTGGACCATGTATGACCAAGTCTCTGAGTCACACACAGGCTCAGGTGGCTTGGGCCACCAGAAGGTCCAGAAGGACCATCTGCAGCTTCTCAGGCTGTGTAACCAGGACAAACTGGAAAACACACGGCTCCTCGTACCGTGAAATGGGGCTAGAACCCATTATCAGCGAGCTAGGAACCGCGAGGACTTTCACCCGCTCTCCTGGCGGTGTCACCGGCACCGACTAGGCTTTGCACAGCTCTCCTGGCTGCGCAGCTGAACCAGATTGAACACCAAACAGCCCCTCTCACTGTGACGTGGTGTCAGAACCCTTCACTAGCATATCAGGGATCGCTAGTACGGGTGACAGCTCTTTGAGCTGTAAGACCTGAACAGAACTCCTGGCTGTATAACTGGAGCCGACAGAGCTTTAAACAGCATCTTAGGCTGTAAAACCGGGACCATTTGGGCTAAACACGGCTGGCTTGACCGTGAAACAGGACTGTAACCAGTCCTTTGCGGATCAGCAACTGCAGGGTTTGCTGAAAGCAGCTCTCCAGGCTGCACAGCTTGTACTGACTGGACTGAACACAACCCCTGTCGCCGTGAAACAGGACTGTAACCCCTTTTTTTGCGCAAAAAAAAGGATTTCCGCAAAGGATTTTGGTGGTGCTGGCAACAGTGGGGGTGGATCTGGGACCACGGGGATTTTAGGCGGCGCTGGCAACTGCATTGCCGGGTTGGCGTCTGCAGATTCGGCCGCCATTTTGAATGCCAGTTCAAAGATTATTCGACCTGATTATTCTCGCGGTATCGGGTGACGGGGTTGATAGAGGTAGATTCAGGACCATGGGATTCTTGTGCGGTGGATCGCCAAACGAGATCCGAGTAGCTGCGGATAACTTCCGGGGTACCGACCCTGCATATGTGCAGGGAAACAATACCCCGGTTCTCTGATAGCATTTAGTGAGGTGTCTCACTATAGGATACGCCCCTTCCTCATATTCCTCAGAAGCCTTATTACATTACACCAGCCCCAATTGGCGTCTGGGAGTGGCCTTCCCACCCCTCGTATAAAGGGAGCAACGCAATGTCACTTCAACATTCAAAAACAAGCAACCTCTTCCTCGCTACGCACAGCAAAGAGGGTGATCTGGTGAGACACCTCACTTAATGCTATCAAGCATACGTTTCGGTGTCTCACTTATTGTCAGAACAGCTCGCCGCTTCACAGATATCCTGTAATATCCTGTACTCCCTTAAATAGAGCCCAGGAACTTGACATTCCGCTTGTTGAGTGCACGCGTAAACCACTCGGTGGTGGGAGACCCTTAACGGAATATGCCAACGAACTTGCCTCCACTATCCAATGCGATAAACGCTGCTTAGTGATCAGCTTCCCTGTACAAGGTTTCATCCAAGAAACTAACAGCTGATCGCTCCCCTCTAAAACTCTGGTTCTGGTGCATAAGGCGCGCACTGGGCACAGTGTATTTAGCTTTTGCTGCTCTGATGATGCAAAAGTAGGTGGATGGAAGACCCTTAGCTCAAGAGGATTTATAGTTTATATATTATTGTTTATAATTTATAGGTTTCATAACTACTCCTGCATCCCCAGACATGAACTGTAAGCATGCTGAATGCACCGAGAAAGCATGAATCTCACTCACGCGCTTTGCTGAAGCCAAAGCTATTAGTAGTGCAGTCTTGAATGACAATGCTTTGAAATCAACCTTGTCTAGTGGTTCAAATGGGGATGTAGACAATGCATCAAGCACCACTCCCAAATCCCATGATGGGGTAAGCGGTTTTAGAACCGGCAGGGCGCGGTGCGCCCCTCATAAATCTGCATATTAAAAAGGGTGCTGCTCCACTGTTTCATTATCAAAACCAATGTGAGAAGCAGATATAGCAGCCAGAAACACTTTTTATGGTTGAGAACGCTTTGCCTTTGTCTATCATTTCCTGAAGAAATGATAGAACCGCTGCCACAGAACACTGAAAGGAATCTCGTGTTTAGTTGCGCACCAATGCTCACACTCCATTTGTAATTATAAAGAGACCTAGTCGATGCCGCTCTGGCATTCTGTATGGTTCTAATGACACTGTCAGGCAGACCAGTCTTAAGTTGGACCACTCACAGGCCAGGCCCATAGTGCCAGGCGAGGAGATGAGAATGGAAAATCTCCCCCTCCGCTTGTGACAGAAGGTCTCTGCGCTGCAGGAGAGACCACGGTTCTTTGTACAGCATATGTATGATCTCCGCAAACGGTTCCGTGGTCTGTACTGGGCATGCGTGGGCACTTAGCATTTTGACAGAGTCTATGTGTTCCATCACTTCTGTGAGAGAGATAACTCCCCAAGGTGATGTTGATACTGTGTTCTGCACAGAAGTGAAACATGTTTTGCAACATATTTTGAGGAGATATTTTTTGTAACATATTTTGGGGGTAAAAACTTTACTGGGGTTTGAACATGAAAAGTGCTTGTGACACATTGACATATGTACACTGCTGCACAATTTCTTTCCCTCTTCACTGCTTTGCAACCCCTGACCCAACCGGGGCCCTCTCCTCTTCTTCTGTCTCCTCGCTCCCTGAGGTTGGGGTTGAGGATGAGGATGAGGCTGAGAAGCTGGCTGGGTCGTTTGAGCTGTCGCGGGCGAATAGTTCTTCCTCTGCCAAGGAGTTCTCTGCTCTGCGACTCCGCTTTGGCCAGTTGTATTCATGTTCACAGAGAGCAACTGCTTTATATGCACGTTCTGTCATGTTAGACTGGAAACATTCTGCTTTGGATGGCAACAACAGATTTGCAGCCACCGTGTGCCACGGGAGCAAGTGCGCAGCCACTAACTGTTCCATGTGGGGCATCCTGAGAAGTCCTTCCTTCTCCATTTCCTCCACGTCGAGTGCAGATCCCCCTTGCACCGGCACCTTGCTAGTGAAAGGTTTGTCCTTCCAGGTCACTGAGAGCTCCTCCAGGGGCTCTGGGAAGACAGGAAGGAGCTAGCCTGCGATGAAGGCTCTTCATGATAAAACGTGCACAATGTTCACAGGAACCGGGGTTGTCGATCGCCAAATGGGCGATATAACGTCATGTCTGCCAGCCAATTGGGGCTGTAATGTAATGTAATGTAATAGGGCTTCTGAGGAATACGCGGAAGGGGCGTATCCTATAGTGAGACACCGAAACGTATGCTCGAAAGAGAACATGACGGGGAATCCCCTCTTACCGCTGGCTGGTGTGGAAAGCTGCTGGATCCTACACGGCTGTTCAATCTGTCACGAGAATGGCGCGAGGAAACGTACCGATCCATGAGCAAGCATTAATTCATCAACCAGAGTCAGTACAGGCTGGGTAAACAATGGCAAATGGGAACATAGGAGGCAAAGACAATAGAATAATCCGGGGATGGCAGCAAGAGTCGGCAGCTGGAAATCCAGAAACACGGAACACAGAATACTCGGGGAAAACATGGACGGCTAGACAATGGAGAAAACAGACGTACATCCAAACAATGACCAGTGACTAATACAAGGACATCTGGGATATTTATACATGTGATAATGACATGGGGGGGTGGAGAAACAGATGAGTAACCATAACAACACATGAGGTGGGTGGAGACAAGAGTTCATTGATTAAATGAGTCCAGGTATGAAAAAGGACACAAAAATACACAGAGTTCATGTAGAGCTGGAGTGCCATGAGCAGTCTCTAGCTGGCCATTCCAGCGGGGCATGACAACTTGCTTACCAGTGGATCCTCCACAGCAGGGCTTCTCAATCCTGGTCCTGGAGGTCCACTGTCCTGCAAAGTTTTGCTCCAACCTTGATTAACCTCACTTGCCTGTAGCTTACAAGTAATCCTGAATGTCTTAATTAGCTGGTTCAGGTGCTTTTGATTAGGGTTGGAGCTAAAATTTGCAGGACAGCGGACCTCCAGGACCAGGATTGAGAAGCCCTGCTCTACAGTGAATGAGTGGCCGTCAGAATAAGAGTCCAAACAGCTGATAAAAACATCACAATAATCCTCAAGTAATTCACACAATGCCAATTCCATTATTAAGACATTTCTAACTTAAAACAGGTGTTTTCAGAAAAAAAGAGTTATCTATCCATAATAAGTATAAGAAACATGGGAGCACCTTATCAGAATCTCATTTTCTCCTATTTTCTCACTTTCTCTGCTTCATACAATGCACAGGAGTCATTAATATGCTAATAGCATTCTGTACTGCATCGAAATGAGTGTATTTAATCAAATGTGCTTTGGCAGTCAACTTCAAATCGAATGCCTGGTTCACCTAAATTCCCCTGTATTTCATAGTATGTGTTTCATCAGCATATTTTCAGTGGTTTTAGTATGTGTAGTGCACAGTAACAGTGTCTGTGTATTTGTATTCATGTCGTCTCTCCGTTTTCCTCTCACTACTGTGCTCTGTCTGTGGTAAGTGTAGCCCTCTCCCCTCAGGACAGGGCATGTAAGGTGACGGCAGCACTCCTTTACTTGATGTTGTGCGTGACCTCAGCGGTAAGACCTCTCTTTCAGTGTTTTCTCATTCCCTCAGGGAGCACTTCCTCTATTCATCAGCATACTGCTGGCACAACAGCTTCTCTGCCATTAGCCGTGGAGTCATAGTGAGCGTTCATTAGAGGGAGGATTTGTGTAAAGGTGAATAAGCACAATGTAGAGAATCTAGACGTTTTACCATTTTTGTTTGAACATCATTAATGCATGTTATAAGCATGCAGAGTTCAGGGTTAAAGATGCTACCACTACACAACCGCATAATCTCATAGCAATTCATGACTACGTTTTCATGAATCTGTGTGATGTTATGTTTAGGGGTGGGTGTTCAAACTTACATTATATGTTTTCGTAACCGTATGTTTCCCTGTGAGATTGGGTTGTACACACTCTGTTACTAAATAAAGAAGGACTTGAATAAACCCACAACATTAATGTTTTTCTTCTACCTTTTATTCTTCATGCAGCTTATCAAAGTTTTGCTGCATTTGTCATAGCAGTTGCTCTCTTGTTTTGAAGGGAATGTACTGTCCTTAACATAATTGCTTTAACGCTTTCATAACAACAACTTGTGTGTCATTAGTAGTTTTCTTATGCAATAGCTTTCACACACACATTTTGAATTTAATGCCAAAAATGAATTCCTTAAGAACCTTTCAGTGAATAGTTAACAATAAAAATAAAACAGCTTTTGAGAATCTAAAGATTTGGTAAGTTTTAATTTGTGGTGACCATATGTACTCTTTTACCTGAATTGTATTTCTACACTGCCGAAAGTATCCAGGTTTTGGCTTTCCTATTGATGTGCTCTCATAAATTATATGTATATGTATTTGCATTGCTTTGTCCGTTCTCTGTAGAATCCACCTTCTCACACTTGATTATGTACAACACCTGGTCAAACTATACTTTATGTAAAGAAAGTATGACAACAAAAGTAAAGAATAAAATTTATTGATACTTTACCCTATGTCATCCCAGTTGTTTGTGTGTTTCTTTCTTCAGTTGAAAAAAGTTGTTTTTGAGGAAAACATTACAGGATGTTTCTCCATATAGTGGGCTTCAATGATGGCCAATGGGCTGAAGGTCCAAACCGCAGTTTCAAAACATCAAAGAGCTCTACATGATCCCAGCCAGGGAACAAAGGTTTTATCTAGCTTATTTATCTAGTTTATTTTCTTTAAAAATAACAATTAATATACTTTTTAACCAAAAAGGATCACCATGTATTGCTTGAAGCATTGAAGAGCTAGTGCAAGACAAGCATTTATGGTTAAGTAGTATATAAATTTGCATGCTTTTTAAGTAAATTATCAGTAATTTATTTTATTATGGAATTGAACTATGGTTCTTATGATGGAACCACAGATGCCAATGAATAATGCACATTACAGCTGCAAGGTTGTTTTTTGCTCATCTATTTAAGGTTTATATTTTAATGATTGAATACTTTAGGTAGTTCCTGACATTATACAAACTTTTAGTTTTCCTCTGCATAACCTACACTTTTTGCTTGTTGCTGGACTTGCACTTTTTGACAGTAATGGCTGTTTATTTGCTCCATGTTATTTTGCATTAAAGCCTCCGCGTGCGCATGGCTCAGTGGTGAGATTATTTATTTATTGGGTCTTGACATCATGTTGCATCTGTGCTGGAGGTGTATGAGTACACGCAGACTCCCTGGAGGAGGGCAGTGAACTCCTCTCAGCATGAGAGAGAAAGAGAGAAAAAGTCTGATTCCCCAGAGGTTACAAACACATGCGCTCTGTCTATCCCCCCGCCTCTCGTCCTCAGTCACTGCTTTCTGACTTAAGATGGGCCTCCACTTAGTGTTAGTCAACACCACTAGTTTTCCCCTGTGCCTAATTCCTTAATCGACCCCCCACCGAGGCACTCAGGACCCCCGGAGAGGGCCGAGTGTGCAGTTAACTGCACAAAGGAGGGCACATGTGTGTTACAGGGGGTCTTTGTTGCATTGTGGCATGCTCTTGGCCTCATGGTGATTACCCGCACCAGGGGTCCCGCATTGTACCGCCGCACCCGAGAATCTCACCTTTACAATTCCCCCCGCTGAGAGCCAGCAGGGGGCTCGCTGCTGCTTGGCCAATCACTGTTCTTTTACAGTGAGCGCAGGCACTTATCTCAAGCACTTAAACACTAATGCATAAACTAAACACTCACTTACACACACAACAGGCACATTCCTAAAGGAGACCTACAACACCGTTCATTACTCTAAGAGCAGAGTACTCACAAGCACTTAAACACCATACACTTAAACAGCCTTCAAACTCACTATCTAATCGCTTCTGGTGTACACGCTTGTTGTTCACTTGCTACCATTCAAAAGTTTGAGGAATGGTTTTATGAGCCTCCTATGCTTATAAAGGCTTCATTTAATCAGAAATACAGTTAATATTGTGACATTATTCAAAATATATAATTTAAAATATAAACTTTAATATATTTTTATATATTTTATTATTCCTATGATGGCAAAACTGAATTTTCAGCATTATTACTGATTCTTCAGAAATCATTCTAATATGAAGATTTTGCAGCAGTCACTAATATCATAACTTCCTGCTTAAAGGATAAGCATAAAGGAACAGCATTTATTTGAAACTGAAGTGTTTTGTAACATTGATGTCTTTATTATTGATGTCTTATTATTTTTTCCATGAATGCAAAATATTAATTTCTTACTTAGTAAATTACTTTTGCTAAAAATTAATTTAAAACTTTTGATGCTTTTGTATTTAAGACATACAAATGTTATTTGCTCGTGATCATTTTTATCAATGTCAGTAATATTACTAAAGTATGTTTTAACAATATGGGTGAAAACCATGCTCAATATTGCTTGCACATATTATTATTATTATTGGTAACACCTTTAAAAGGTTACACTTTATTTTGATAGTCCACTTTAGACATTCTTCTAACTTAAAGTAAATTTGTAACTACATGTCAACTAATTATCGTTCATTTGCAACTACATGTCTAGTAACTCATTGTAGACTGTTAGGGTAGGTTTAAGGTTAGTAGAAAAAGTTGACATATACTTGCAAAGTTTCTGATTGTCAGTGCGCAGTATGCTGTGGACCCATCAAAATATGTTAGAAGTGTTAGAAGATATTAAGCAGACAGACTAATAATATTTAATGACTTTTAGCTGGCATGCAGTTGCAAAGTTACTTACTGTTAGTATAAAATCTAAAGGGGACTATCGAAATAAGGTATTACCCTATACAATAAGGTGTCATTTGTTAACATTAGTTAATGTAAACACTGATGCTCTTTCAATATAGTACTTCAATATACATTTTTGAAAGAACATGGTCTCTCTACCTTCCTGCCTAACTTTTAGAGATAGAGACAGAGAGAGTTTGTCCACAAAGTAACAAGCATGAGCTCAAGCTGCAGGACCTGATGGTTTCAGTCAAACACAGAAAAACATCTGCTCCCCGGCAACTCTTCACCCTCTCCACAAGAGGAATGATCAAGAACCAGTCCTGAATAAACGGCTTCAATAATAGCCCATTGTGCATACACAACAACATCAACTTCAGATGCCTTAATCCCATGCAAACATTGCAGAAGCTCTTGGGGAAGAAACCACAATACTTCTGCAAACCCGTAAACTCCAAGGAGGAACATGAAATAAAGATAAAAGTCAGAAAAATCTAATGATAGATTGGGAGAAAGAAGCCATTAATGATAAATGAACTGTCTAAATGATAAACTGTGAAAATCATCAGCTCTTCACACAACCACAAAACAGTTTTGTCAGTTAATAAAAAAAGAGCTTGACAAACTTATGATATAACCAAACCGACTGCCTAAAAATCTGAATTTTTTAGAGCAACCGACTGCCTAAAAAAAATGAATTTTAAAGCAAGCCTGGTTGATATGTGCTGCAAGAACACAACCTATGTCACTGAAATATAAAATGCCATAAGGCGCATGCTGCAGGTTATTTTTTTCTGTCAATCATTAGGACCGTCAATCTCTTTCAGGTTATGAAAAATAGAAAACATTAGTTAAAAGAAGACAAAACTCCTGTATTGAATCTATTTGCATTTACAGGACAATCTGAGATACATCTATGTGGCCTGCATGAACACTGCCAATGTTTAAAAGTGTAAATAATGCATAAAATATGGTGGCAGAGAGAGCACAATGCATTGCAAACTTAAGAAAACACATGCAAACATATACAAAAACACATGCAAACTGCAAATTCTCACAATGCCAGCAAACACAGTGAGGCGCTGCAAACAGCACGGACCACAACGGAAATGTTTCAGGGGGACCTTAAGAAGTGACGAACCTATCTGGGACCTGATCATTTGTTCAGTGGCTTTTGGTCAGAGCAGAGATTTTGTCACTGAACTAAAAGGTGAGCTTATTTGTGTTTATTTTAACAACCTGATCATAAGGTCTTTTGGATACTATTAGACTAATCTCACGAATTAAACACTTAACAGTGAAACATTATTTTAATGCTATGTTAGCTAGAGTTACTCTGAGATGGGTTTGTCACTTTTTGAGGTCCCCCTAAAACATTTCTGTTGTGGTCCGTGCTGTTTGCGGCGCGTTTCTGTGTTTGGTTAAGTTGTGAGAATTTGCAGCGCCTGTGTTGTCAAACTGATGAAGGTTTTCCTAATGTGTTGTCGTTTTTTTCTGTTTGCATGTGTTTTCTTAAGCACGTTGAGCTCTCTCGGCCACCGTAATAAAATCATAGGTAAGGGTTAGTAGCTGCCCTTTCAAAGAGACTACAGGCAATACGAGCACAACGTGTGATTAACAGCCAGTTCTTCCATCTCTGTCAAACAGATGCTGTTTTTAGAACTACAGCATTCTTAATATTAATATCCGTCATCTGTTCTGATTTGCCCCTTCCATAGTAAATGAGATCCTCTAATGGGAATAATTCCACTGTCTGAACTGTTTCCGTCCTCCCTCTGTCAGCAGAAACAGATGAGGCCCTCGAGTCCATTGAAGGAGGATGTGGATGTTCAGGAGAGCGACTGTTAAGAAGACAGACACATGAGAGCAGCAGGATGCAATCAACAAAAACATGATGAATCATTCTGGGCTCAACGGAGCTTCTTTACATGTTTGGATCACTTTAGATAAATCTTTGTTACTTTGGTGTGGGCAGGTCCCAGCGCTCATAACTCATTGTCGGATTTAGCTGCAGAGCAAAGCCACATCTAGAACAAAAGAAGAGCTCATTTTTTTAGGGAAGAAAAGGACTCATCTGAGATAACAGCTTGTATATTGGTGGTCTCGAAGCAGCATACAGCACTCCCACACAGAATGCATGTCCGCCTAGCAACCGTGTCTTCTCTGGCCGAGCAGCAGACTCATCCCGACCGGTATTAGCCTCTAATGAAACCAGGCAACGGGCTGCAAAATCCTCCTAATGCCTAGTATATGAATAGAGTCCAAATCATGGCCCGCCAATCAGTTCCTATGGTAACCTTACTTGCAGTTCACTTCTTGATTTCGCTTTAATGATCACACTAGGGAATGTATTGGAGGAATACAGGATGTACAAGTGTGAAAGGGAAAGAAATATGAAGGGGGAGAGAGAAGATGTGTGAATGAGTCATTGTGCTCAAGCTGTTGAACAAATGTATTCAAATGAGGCAAACCTAAATTCTGCGCAGCTTTTGAAAAACAAGCCGACTTCATTAAACTCCTGTCTAACAATGCTTACAGTGTGATAGCTGCTCTCTCCAGCGAGTTTTATTGTTCTGTACCTGTTTGAATAGCTCTATCGAAACATTACAAGAGGAAGAGAATGAGAGACATAGAGAATGAGTCACTGGCTTGAGCTGCTGCATGTGTAAATGATAAGCAGACAATGCAGTTTGTCTTCCCATAACCATAGCAGCGGCACTATCAGAGGAACCCCTGCAGTTACTTTCCTCCTAGTTTTTTTGCAGGTGAAACATTACTTCCATATTTCAGTGTTTTTTTTCCCTCAACTTATCCTTTTTACAGTACTGTGCACAAGTCTTAGGGCACTAGTACTTTCAGCAACAAAAATGGTTTTAAGTGGGTTATTTCTCTTTTGCAGTAGCGTGTCAGTTGGAAATATCAGTTTACATTTCCAGACATTATTTTTGTCATTAAATGTAATAATGCAGTGAAATTATTGTCTGACAACAGCCAGTGCTCAACAGAGAGATCTGATCATCATCCAGTCTGTCTGGAATGACAACAATGACAAAGTAACAGAACAAACTGAGATATACTCAATCCAGAAGAACTGTGACAGAAGAACGTCTCCAAGATGAAGAAAAAAACCTACCTGGAAAGCAACCCGAAAAACTCCTCGGAGCAGTCAATTGCTAAAATTAAATCTATTTATGGCATTATTTTTGAAAGCATTCTAATTTTTCAGTATTTTTACACAAGTGTCTCAAACTTTGAACAGTACTTTAGCTTCCCAGGTAAGCTTTTTTGAAGCATACCTCTGTTACCATGTGTCTAATACAGAAGAAAAACACCAATATCCCTTTAAGGCAAGTCAATATAATGCAGGCATGGAGAAAAGTCAAGTAAGCATCAATAATATGAATCACAAATAAACTGTAAAAACAATGGAATCGTGGGATCTTTTCATTCCTTGTCCTTCATGTAGGGTCTTCTAAATTTGCTTACTGACACACCAAAGCACACCTGCCTCTATCTATCATTATCTCATATCTAATTACACGAACATGAGAACAAATACAGTCCTGCAGTGCATATTGCCAAGCCAAGAGACCATTTAGAGTCCATTAAAAGAGATTGATTTGACTTATCAACACCAAGTGTTTAAGTGCAACTTAATCAAAAGTGCAACTGTCCCGTTCAGTCTACTTCTCAAGTGGAGAGGAGAGATGAGGAAAAAGACATGACACTCATTTAGAACAGACATCTCACAAACACAATTTTGGTACACTGCTGACAAAATGATGCACCATACTTTAACCTACTGATGCAACAGACACAGGAAACGCTGGCAGACTGATGCGGTTAAGTTTGACTTAACCAAGGCTGTGTCTGGATGGTGTCCTTAGGATATGGTGCTGTAACAAAGCCAGTCATAAATTTGCCATAAATCTGCAAGCTGTTCATTGGTATAGTTAGTCCCACTTCATCTGGAAATTGGAATGCTAATTCAACAGTAATGGGTTTATAATGACCTGCGCAAGAAATGCTATTGGTCTTCTAACTTTATAGAAGAATGAAAATGTGGACCACCACAAGCACTACCCACACACAAGTCATGGTTAAGTTCAGTTTTTTGTTTTAGTTTTAGTTTTTTTTGCTTTGATGCCTAGAACTCAGAATATGATGAACCCATTCCTAATAAAAAAATCAGCTTTATATTTTCACATATAGCAATGCTGCTGCTGCTGAAATGCTCCTGCTGTTGGTTATTGCAGTGGTTGTAGTTTATTGTTGCTGCTGCTGAGCTTACTGAGCTTGATACTGGCAATGCATACAGTGATAGTGCTGTATTTAAGACATATTGCTGCTGCACCATTAGCAAGTAAAATAAACCAGCTGGGGAAACCTTCAAGTGGATGCTAACCATTTATATGTAAAACAATAAGCTCATTGGGTGCATATGCAACATGAACCAATACATTTGAGCAAAGTCATTCAACGCTGCAATCATCAATGACATCAGCGTGCCACTTATAAAGTTTTTATGGCATCACTATGCATAAAATGATTATAAATTATTATCTATAAATCGTTACACTAACACAAGTTACCAGGCTAATACCTACTTTTATATTTAATTATTTTTTTTGTTTTTTAAATATGAACAAATGTTTTTGCTTACTGAAAACCTGAAAAAAATTTGATGACCATTCATTAGAAAGGAAAACTTTATATCTAATTTATATCTAAATGCATTTCTGGATCCTGGTTTAAAAACCTACTCCTCCAGTTTTACAGACGCAGTGAAAAAGGCTTCTCCAAAAACGAAACGTCAGTTTCATATCTTAAAAGCTTTATCTCACATACTTAAGCTGTGATACACGTTGATGACTAATAATCTTCACATTGCTGCCTGGCTCCAGACAGGCTGCTTTTTCTGAGAGTGAGGCTGGTGCCATAAACCTCTAACAGCTGCTTTCTGCTCCTCACTAATGACCAGAAAATTCATAATGGGGAAGACATCTGTGTCATCACTGATTTCTGGAAGTATGATTACCGTTTGCCCTCCTTCTCACCTGGGACACAAAAGCTGCCATTCAGCTTCTTCAGAGTTCCAGAGCCTTAGCTAATCAGCAATGCTAACATTTATTGTATTAGAGGTTACTACAAAAAAGCATTTCTGTAAGTTTAAAAACAGTACCTGACATGATTACAGTATCAAGTCTCAAGTCTCATTTATTTATATAGCCCTTTACGCTACTGCTAGGCCAAAGGACTGAACATCCAAGAGATAAATAAAATAAAATACATAAAATACATGACATACAATGACAAAGTCAAGAATTAAAAGCGACAGAATAAAGATACGTTTTGACACAAGATTTAAAAACCTCAACTGAGGATGCAGATCTTACATCTGGGGGAGCGCATTCCAAAGTCTAGGACCAACAACTGAAAAAGCTCGATCCCCTTTAGTTTTTATGCGAGTTCTCTGTACAAATAATTGAAGACAATTGGATTACCTTTGTGCTCTTTTTTTTTTTTGTACAGCTTTATAAACGTACAACAAAACCTTGTACTGAATTTCACAGGAAGCCAATGAACAGTATATGGTATTTTCTATCTCTATTGCAACAGCTCACGTGACTCACCTGACTTATGTTTTTGTACACAAAATGCATTTTGAGTAGAGGTTGACCACATGTTAAACCAATAAACAAAGAAAAAAAATGATAGATTATAAGCTTATATAATGTCACAGCTTTAATGGCTCTGAAACTCAGGTCCTTATCACTTATTTATTTCCTTCTGAATCACATCCACAGCATGCTGAAGGAACCCCACCACGTCACTGTTGACAGCAGCACCCTGCAAGGCTGCACAGAGGAAGAAATGGAAAAATGATGTGATGATGTTTTCAGTGACATCAGTATAAACTCAAAAATAGAGTCTTTGCCAAAATAAGCAGAACAGACACGTAATTCATACATTATCAGGAAAATGCTCTGAAGTATTGACATTACTTTATGCTGACCCAAAAATGCCCTTGTTTCCTCTGGGATTTTAGCTCTATTTGTGTGAAAGCCTTACTGCAGTGTTTTTTTTATTGTATTACTTTCGTTTAAACATGATGTGGTTGACATGGGAGAATAAACTCCCTAATGTGCCCCTGCAGTCTGAGAGTTGTGCCAGAAATTCCTCTCTCTCTGTCATCACACACACCAAAGTGCTCTTTTGTACTGAAAATGTGCACACTGCTCCTCTACCAACAGTATGCTTTTATATTAAATCCAAAAAACACACATTTTTCCTCTGCCGGATGTAGATGTTAGATTAATGAGCTCTAATGAGGCACCCTTTGTCCTTTTTTTTTCCCTGATAACTTTGCAATAATAAATGACTAATATAAAATTGGCATCTTAGAACAAGGGGGAAGAACAGACTGTTCCTCTTAACTGCTCATGTTTGGTTTGCACATTCCTGAGGACGTGAGCGTGGCACACAATGGCTGTCTTCAGTAGTCTCTGATTGCCAGACTGAAGGGACATGACTGACCTTTGTGTTTTTAATTGGAACGGCTTCCAGACAAACAGAAAACTTTGGCCAATTCAAGAGTTCTGTTTAGTCATGACTCTTCTTGAGAGTTCGTGCGAAAACAGCTACAAGCAAGTTAATATTGAGCTTTGTTGTTTTCAGTTAAACAATTTGTCAATCTCACTTTAATAATGTGTTTATAAGGCTTTAAAATAACTGTATTTTAAATAAACATAATTGTTTTTTACCACTGCTGTACAAATGTATCACATGTTCCATAAAAATATTAAGCAGCACAGTTGTTTCCACCATTAATAATAATTAGAAATGTTTCTTGTGCAGCAAATAAGCATATTAAAAATGGTTTCTAAAGGATTGTGGGACAGTGAAGACTATAGTACAATGTATTTATTAAATAAACGAATTTGCTCATCTAGTTGCTTATTAGCATGCATATGATTAGAATATTAACCATTTATCTAGTAAGCACATATTAATGCCTTATTCTAAAAGAACTTATTCTACATCCCTAATACCTAAACTTAATCTTATTAACAAGCAGCAAAATAGGATTTTTTTGAAGTCATAGTAAAGTTTTCCCTGTTCGAAAGTGTTACTGCTAACAATATTTCAAATAAATGAAGCCGCATGCAGTAAGCATAAGAGACTTTTGAAAATATCAAAAATATCACAAAAAACTTTGAACAAATTTTTATATTATTTATTAGTATTTTATATTATTTATAAACATATTATTTTAAGATTAGTTGACTAGATTTCTTTTTACTTTTAACTTAAACAAATGTAATTTGACCCTAATTATTTTTCAGATACCACCCACTTGAATTTGAGAATCTGTCTGTTCCTCTAGGAAATAATAAGGTCAGGGTCCACTTAATGTCAATAAGCCAGACGTTTGATTTGTAGCACAAAGTCTAGTCATTGCAGCTTATCCTGGTTAAGAATAATCTATTTAGGCACTAAAAATCCAAACATGGCTTTTTTTTCATGGAGACTCCGCCTTCCTCCAATCAGTCTCGTATTGTATAAAATGCCTCAGTGAGTTCTCATTCAGTATGGCTTTGACATCACCGAATTATTGTTGGATTTCCCTATATGCTGACCTTAAATCTTCCTTTAACCCATCTCCTCTTCAGAATACACTCTGTAGTGGGCAGGATGAAAGAGAGAGGGAGATCTGTCTGTGAATCCTATTATTTTTAATATATCAAATTTGTGCTGCTCATTTATGATAGATGGTCTTGACAGTTGCATTAAAGGGCTCCTGTCTTGTGTCTGAGAGTGAGAGAGTAAGAGAGAGAGAGAGAGAGAGAGAGATTGCATAACTGAAGTCTGCTTGATTTTCTGACGTGATTTTCCAGATACTGAGCTCCAACATCAGAAGGACCACTAGTGAGCTCTCAGTCACATCCAAACCTGGCTTTCATTGCATGTTTCAGATACATGTGATGTGTGTTACCAGTAGAGATCTCTTCCAAAACACAGAGCTCATTTTCTCAGTAATTTTGAGCCACTCCCACACACTTACAAAATTCTGATCAATTTTCATGGTCTATATTCAAGGAAATATTCATGCTGGATATCCACCTTATATTTCGATGCAAAAGCTATTTCCTAGGAATGTGCAAGATATCAGATTCATCAGCCGATATAAATAACTAGAATAATAACAAAGTGCTAAATACTAAAAGTATTTGAACTGTAAATCTGTGCATTCATGATTAATAGTTGTTCCATTTGATTATTTATGTAAAGAAGATATTTTGAAAAATGTTGGTAACCAAACAGTTGCTGGAAGCCATTGACTTCCACAGGAGACAAGTCAATGGAAATCAATAGGGACAGAAACTGTTGTTTTATCCACATACTTCAAAATACCTACTTTTGCATTTGGCAGAAGAAATTAATACAGGTTTGGAGTAAGTGGTGACAGAATTTAGATTTTTAACTATCCCTTTAATGTTAAGTAATGAGACCAATTGTAAATAATATGTTGTCAAATATTAAGCAAAATAACAGACTCTCTTTGTACAGCTAATAAAACAAATGGACATGGCTGACACCACAAGCCTAATACATGAAAGCCCAAAAAGCTTTTGAGAACTGATCACAAAATCAGAAGCATTTCCATTAGTAAGATTCAGTATTGTATACAATTACTAATAATTGCATGCATTCCATGATTTCTCAGTGTGGTTAGCTAACCAAACAGAAGTGACGTGATGGTGGAACAGCTTTAGTGATGCGGCAGCTCATGAATGCTCACTTGTCAGTTGCTAGGGTAACTCTGGTGTTGCTAGGTAACTACTTTAGCTACTAACCAGTTTAGTGAACTAAACTAGCTAATAAGTGACACTAGGCCACAAAACTAGTCATATTGGTAATTTTTGTAAATAAAATATTTATATTTATAAATAAGCTTTCCATTGATGTTAGGATATGACAATATTTGGCTAAGATACCATTTGAAAATCTGTAATCCGAGGGTGCAATATATATATATATATATATATATATATATACAATCACTTTGTCCAAATGAAGTAGCAATATAGCAATGCATATTACTAATCAGAAATTAAGCTTTCATATTTTTACTAGTGCTGTCAAATGATTAATCGCGATTAATCGCATCCAAAATAAACGTTTTTCTTTACGTAGTATATTTGTATGTACTGTGTATATTTATTAAGTATATAACAATACAAACACATGCATGTATATATTTAATGAAAATATGTTATGTTTATATATTAAATATATTTAG
>JAUYWG010000048.1:14448306-14498047 GCA_034779775.1 Enteromius afrohamiltoni
TTATGCAACAACAACTGTATTAAAATGGGCAGAATCTATGGGTACAGTAAAAGTACGTCTATCTAAAAGTATGTCTATCTATACTCGACTAAACATGAATATAAGGGAATCATTCAAACTGACGCCCTCCATGCGGACATGAACAAAACAAGATGTATTTGAATTAGACTACTGGCACACACATCTTATGAGCTGGAGGCTCGTGATGAGATGAAAAAATTGAGTAAATTATTCCAGGTGACCATCTGCTTAGAAGTCGGAGCTCACCGGAGTAAACGCACTCCAGCGGTGCCAGCAGGTTTTGTCGTCTTTAACATAAATGAGCTCTAAATTTAAAGGGAAAAAAAGGGTGCATGTCACTCCTCTGCACTCCTGATGAGCGTAAGACAGCTAAGGGGCTCGAACGAAGGCTCTCATTTTTAGCTAGGGTGTCAAAGTCGCCTGAAACCTGCGCCGGTTTCCACTCCCTCTTACATCTCTCCCTCCACTCCTCACAGCGCTCCTGACATGCATGAACAAGCACGAAACACAGTAACAAGTTTGTCTCATGTCAGCTTTGAATAAACAGTGCGATAACTTCTTTCCTTCTATATCAGCCTCTCTCATTCTCTCCCTCCTGCTCTCTCATTTTGCTCACTCTGGGACCCCATGCTGATTGATAGCAGCCTTAAAACGTTGCATGTTCAAATAGACTAAGCTCCGAAAGCCTCGTGTGCAGAGTGGAAACGGGGAACAAAGCACCTCCACCTCCTCTCTAACCTGTCAGGTTTAAAATCAGGCTCTTATCCTGAGCGAAGAAGGGCATTAGATTTGAATAATATCTCTGTCTTCACATTAAAGTTTTCTTCTTAAAATACGGTAACGCGTACGCTTGGAGATGGTGCATCACACGGTGCCGACTTATAATGATAAATGTAACCTGTTGTTTTCTCGCTACAAACTGTTTATAGAAACACGGGTTCACTTAGCACGCTTTTATTCCGGGCCCAATGCAGAATAAAATGTCACAAGAGTTAATAACATTTAATTTAAGGGGGAATGTGATTTATATTTAGAAATTTTACCCCCTGCTGGAGCCTTTCTGTTAATGGAGATGCAAACTTTCAGCGTGGCGTTGTCTAATCCTGATGCTTCTTGAACATTCTGCTGGAGTCTGTGTTAAAAGGTTTTAAAGTTTTGTGCAAAAAAAAAAAAAAAAAAAGGTACTCAAGTTGAATATTTTTGGTTAGAAAAGGCTATTTTATTCTACATTTTGACCATGGCGCTGCCATTTTGAGATCACATGACCAACCGTATCATACAAGTGACAAAGTTGATAATAACAACAACTGCAACAATAGCCAGCTCTCAGGGAGCTTTAAAATACATCACAAACAGCTAAATAAAAACATATGAATTTAATACACCTAAATATAAACTAAATCTCAATGTTAAACAATAAGCAAAGCAGCAACAGTTTGTTAATATTGTAATGCACCCATTTATACCCATGACACTGTTTTATTGAAATATGCATGCATGACACCTGTACAATTATTGGCTACAAAATACAGTATTTTAAGCCCCCCAAAAAGACAGAAACACTCAGTAGGCCTGACCCACATTCGCATGACTTAAGGGTACGAGAAACACGTCAATCCATTTTCATGTCAGTTTGTCACTGCCTACATTATGGATAAAACAAGCTGCCAAATCATCACATTCAGTGAACAAATCCTTCACTCAAACACTCTTTCATTTTCTTAACAGCATTGTAATGAAGCGATCAGTATTTAATCTTGCCTCCCACCCCACTTCCAATATATATATATATATTTGTCATCTTTAAAGTAGAAAAACAAGGAAAAAGTCACAGGAGAGTGATTTGACGCAATACATTTCTACCATAACTTGCACAAACCAAAAGAGGGCGCAACTAGCCACTTACCAACAGCATGACTTGTCAGTCAGCCTGCTCTTAAGGCTCTTCTCTGAACAACAGCCATGAGTGCGGAGACCAGACACAGAGGCCACATCTCTCCCACACGCACGTCCTGGGTCATGGGACAATAGCACATGCTTGTTCTCCGCAGGGTTCCCTGTGTTCCTAGCCAACTTTGACCTCTCGTGTCTGTCTGGTGTACTACTGACACCTGCGCTTTGAGACTTCCTTCACATCTTAACATGTGGCTGCTTGAGATGATGTGAGACTGCTCTAATACACTTTTGCTGTAGACACAAGCATTGGATTTCCAAACGAATGCATTCAAGAAAACAAAAAATGACTCCTATTAAACTGCTTATGGACAACCAAAATAATACAAAATTATATATAATCAGCACTTGACAAGCGCAAAGTGCATTGTCAATTAGAAGATAATCAAACAATAAAAAAAGTGACTTCTTCCTCTACTTTGCTCAGTATTTGATGTTTCATTTATACCCACTGATGAAGTTATCATTCTATACTTCAAATGTTAAAACAACGCTCAGCTGAACCTTTAATTATGAAAGCTATGTTTACCTAAATGATTAGTGATATGCAGTTTTTCATGAATTGTGCATTCATATCCAACCTGAGCATTTGCACCTAGAATCTGTTTGTGATGTATTTTGATTTCACAAACCCTATAATCTTCTTCTTCCTGGTGAGCGCACCAGATCAAAGAAGAAGCAAGGCATATCTCAGCGCAGAATCACAGAAAAGCACAGTCTATCAGCCAGATTAACACACATCATTTCCCAAATACATTATAGGGTGAAGATTATACCAGCACTTGCCACATACAGTACCAGCGTATCTAAGCAGTAGGTAAATGTTGCATTCTGCACGTCATCACCATGTGGGAAATTAGTTTGAACAACTTTAATTTCTGGGCAAATTAAAGTGCGGCTGACTTACCTGTGTTTGTTTATATTGATTCAACACAACAACACCGGTTGTGTTGAATCAATAACGGTGAGATTACAAGATGTAATTGTGTAATCAATGCCAGAGAGTCTGTCACAACTAAAACTTGCACCTCAGACTCACAGACCTGTAAACAGATGCGCTTGACAAGTGCTTCTGAGAGACGCGCTGGAAACGTTTAGAGCATGTGTTTCTGTAAGCAGACAGCGGATGTGCAGACTTTAAAGTTTGTTTGGATGATTTACGGCTCCGATAACAGCAGGGACATAATGACGATGAGATTGCACAGATGGATTCAGCACAGTTTACCCTGACGCCCGACCGAGGAGCTCTCCACAGGGCCGTATGGCTTCAGTCTGATTTATAGCACACTCTCAAAGGGAGTGGCACCCCATTTATTTTTGACTCTACTTTAAGATGTCTCTGTTCGGATTGGGACTTAACTTTGTAAGCAGAAGCCTTTCGCTAACAAGCATTAAAAATTATATTTGAACCGATTCTTATTATTTAGCAATCCTCTTGATTATTTTCCATTTTCATCCTAATAAATATATTTTCATATATTTTACACTCTTAAGAGAGGTTCTTTATTGGTAACAATAGTTCCGTGAGAAACCTTTAATGTTCATGGAACCTTTTCATTCCACAAAAGGTTCTTTATAGTGTAAAAGGGTTCTTAAATTAATTAAATAATTATAGAATTCTCAATTTTGGGTGAACTATTTCTTAAAGCATTTGTCAGATGCTTTTAACTCAAGCGGCTTGTAATTGTAACCTAATATGAACTTAAGCTAAATGAACAATTCTGCGAAGGTTGCTACAATCAGTTGCGCAGATCATAGTTCAACCTCTAATAGTTGGTGTGTGGTTCATATAGTTTGAGGTTATGTAATTATGCTCACGTGAATAATGTGCTGCTATGAACTGCACAAGACATCATAATGACACTCTGTAATTAGAAAGGTTCATCTTGTGTGTGTTTTTACATCGTTACTTTACTTTTTTAATATTTCTCCACTCCTCTCTCTTTCGCGCTCTGCAATTTAACATGTAATTGATGACTTTTGCTAACGCTTTAGACAGTGATTACAAGTTTTGTGGTTTCACCCATTTTTTTTTTTTTTTTTGCCTTTTTGTGCTTTGCTCAGATCAAATGGAGACATGTGCGGAATTCTCAAGCTTGGAAAACTGGGGTTGCACAAATATGGATTTTTAATCGCCTACCAGTGTTTATTTTTCCGTGCGTCTCTCTATTTGATGTGCCATCCCAGATGTGTGTAACGTCTTTCTTGCTTTAAAGGCCCGAAGAGCAGCAGCGATTGAGAGCAACTTCTTGCCCCCTCCAACCCACGATTAAGAGTAATGGCGCCCTTTAAGATTTGCATGGTGATGTTAACTAAGCATGGTTGTTGAAATATAATTGACTTTTCTCATGCACTCCAAAGACAAACAAAGACCCTAAAGGGGGTCCAAGAGCGAGCGGCATTAAAAAAAATGGGCCAAGCAAGCTCCATCCACTCTGATGAATAAGCACTGGAATTTAGAGCTGGAGGCAACGTCCACTGTTTTCTTTTTCTTTTTCGCTTCTTTTCTCCCTTTTTAGTCTCGCCCTTTGTGACCACAGCCACATTTATTAATGGTCACTAAGATGTCAGCCATAGCCTTTACACATCAGTCACCGAGGGCTGTCTTATTTATTTTTACCGTTGTTCTAGCCTCTTCGTGTCTTTGTTTTTTTCCCTTTTCTTGTGTCAGGTATTTAAGAAGGCTGTCAGTTTTATAGGGCCTTGTGAATGGAGTTGATAGGGGAGACTCTCAAAGGACTGCATGTGACCCATCTGCCCACAACACCCTTGCACACACCCTCTCTCTTTTGTGCCCTTGTTTTTGTTTGTCTGGGAGAGCCGAGTGAAAGATAAACTTCACTAGGTAGGAGGTTACAGATCGCCGTCCCTATAACAATGCAAGGTAGATTACACTCCCTAAATGATTTCGAATTAGAAAGCTTAGTACATTTGGAAAAACACCAGCGCTAGAATATGTCATAGCGTAAAACATGACATCTCGAAGTGATACTACCTTGCCATGACTGAAAGCTTGAACGCTCAGATTGTGTCTCTCAAACGAGGAAACCTGTACGATATGCTATTTTTCACTCTAGACGCACTGTGTCACGGTAAAGTAATCGTTGCTGTGTACTACATGCTAGTCGGGCGGCCGATGTGACGGTAGATGTGTTATAGAGAGACAGGGGTTGTTGTGAAGTGAGTGAGCGATGGGGCTTTCACGCTTCAGCAGACATATTTGCTTAGAGCTGATTAACTGCACCCCAGAGAGGAAGAGCTGTAGTGCTCTGGCTACTAAGCTTCAGAGGGTGTGTGTGTTATACAACTTAGAATAACAATGGTAATTGTGTATAAATAGATATGTTAAAACGTATTTAGCTTTGATGAATCATTGCAGCTATTTAGACAAGACAAGTTAACTACAAACTACACTTTGACTACAACTTAAGTATTATAACATTAGCGGTGATGTTCTAGATCAGTGATTTCCAAGTGGTTGCTCACAGTTCTAATTGTTTCAAGGACTGGGAAAAAACAATGATGTTAATATGTTAGGACAAAAAAAATTATTTCCTCATCAGAAGGGCAAATTTCCTCATCAGCACTGCATTCTGGGAATCCAACCCATGCTAGCACCTTACTCTACTTTTAGAGCTACAAGAACACCAAAAAGGGAGGAGCTTAAAAAACAGGAGAAAAAAACGTTCAAATGTTCTCGTCCGTTTGGACACAAATCTATCTAATAAATGTGATACAGTATAGACTGCTAAAACAAGTTCGTATACACTACCAGAAAGTTTGATATTATTGAGTGATTTTATTTTATCACTAAACTAAAAGAAACTTTCTGTTCATCAAAGAATCAAGAAAAACCATGAAGGTTGTATTAAGTACAATTGTTTTCAACATAATAATAATAAAAATGGAATCATGTGACACTGAAGACAAGAGTAATGGCTGCTGAAACTTCTGCTTTATTTCAAAATATATTACAATGTTAAATAGTTGTAATAAGACTTTATAATACTTCTATTTTTTACTACATTTTTGATAGAATAAATGCATCTTTGGTAAATATTGGAGACATCTGGAGAAATTTTGGAGAAAAATTACCAATTACCAAAGTCATTGCTGTATGTCCTGTTAATCACGCAGATTGTACTGTTAGGCCACGTTAATACACTTTATACAGTATAACAAACAGCATTGTTATTATATTAGCTCTCAACTCATTGTCAACGTAAAATATTGATCCTGAAAATAAAACCAACATGGAATAACTCATCTAGAAGAGAATAAGAATTCAAACCTACTTAAAGCTCACCTAAACATCTAGAAAATCGCAAGGCGGTAAAATGATGGGGTTTTCCATCACTAGCGCTAACAGCACCTCTTTGTAATGTCATTAAAGCTGTTTAAGTCTGCAGTATTACCCCGAGTGGCTAAAATCTTACTATGTGTAGAACAAAGCAAAACTTGTACACGACAGCTTTTGCCAAAAGCACCTCCCACACAATGGCCCCTGAGGAGGGACCCCCTATAGCCGAGACACCATTGCCCAGCTTCTTTTCCCGCAATTTTCCACCCATGTGGCAGCCCCAGGCCCATGCGTGACAGTAACTTCATTAGATGCCTCTTTAACCTCTCATTTTCTCAGAAGTACCTTTCACAGGTTGACGGGGGTTAATCAAGCACTGGCTGCTCTGGCCTAGGCCCCCAGGAATGATGTGCCATGATGATGTAAGCAGTATGTCACTGCTCAGCAAAGCGACTGGAGGCAAACTGCTACATTATAACTGCATCCTATGAATTACACAAGCACATGACACCAAGACAGGAAAGTTAAGCAATTTAGAAAAATTAGTAGCCTTAGTGAACGGTATGTTGAATTATGCTGTTATGGTGTAATTCTTGAAATTAAATTGCACTGAAGTGTATTCTGTATGAAGTAATTCTTAAATTTGTAATGACACGTTCTATTTTAGTATAAAAGCCTGCTTCCAACTTAAGATTACACACACACCCACATACACAAAAAGAGAGTTCAATATATTGCTGTACATCTCACACTGAGATTTAATTGTACATATGTGATAATTGCTTATCTCACACTATGACCCTATTAAAATATTTAATTATATAATAAATAATATAGGGGTGTCCAATCCTGGTCAAGGAAGGCCACAGTCCTTTTAGCTCCTGCCTGGAAATCTGTAGTAATTCTGAAGACCTTGATTACCTTGGTTCAGCTGTGTTTAATTAAGGTTGAAGTTAAAATCTGCAGGAAAGTGGCTCTTTAGGATTAGGATTGAACAGCACTGACATAAACACTACAATATAAACACTTAAATGTACCGTTTTTAATGCAACAAGTGAATTTAGGCATCACAACATAATGTTCCATGAAAACTAATATTTGAGATTTGCTCAAAATTGCAATTTACCTGAATTATTAGTGTCTCAAAGAATTGCTTACATACAATACACATAAAAAATACCGTTAACTATTGATGCTGATATTTGTATCCCTACTTTGTCGCAATGGGTTGTATTTCTCAACTGCAACTTTGTTTCTCATATATTAACTTTTCTCAATATGACTTTATTTCTTGCAGATGCAATTTCACTTTTCAGAAAATCAACTGTAGAAGAAATGAAGTTATTATCTGAGAAGAAATTACCGTTCTCATTTTTTACTCTGAGGTGCAGATGGGTTTCAAGGTGAAGACTGAAACTGGAAAATAGCTAGAAATGATCATTGCTTTGGCAGAAATAATCTACCCTATGATTCATCAAATAACTCCACAGCACTTGTATACGTCAATAAAGAGGCATGTGTTTTTCATATCAATGGAGGAGTTAAACTAAAAATTAAACTAAGGTGATGCCATACTACTCATAAATGTTACACACAATTACTCACTGCGTTACTCATAAATGGCATTACAACTGCCAACAGAGAGATAATACTGTATTTACAGCCTGACATCTCAGAAAAAACCAATCTATCACAAGCAGTGTCTTTAGTGCCATAAAATGTGTCTTTAAAAGAGAGCTGCTGGCCGAATGATTCTTTTTGTGCCAGGCAGTGAGCCAAGCCTACAAAGTACTGGATGAAACGTGTGTATTTGTAATTCGTAGTAAACCTTAGTGTGTAGTTTAAAAATTCATGCTGCGATCTTTGTTTCTGACGAGCGGTGTGCATTTATTATTGCATTTGGCCTCAGCACAGAACAGAATGTGTCTACTACTGAATAATGGCTGCGAGTCCACTATGACACAGAGACGCTAATGAGCACGTAGCTTCAGGCGTATTTAGAAAAACTGAGTCTGCCACTGAAAAAGTCACACAAATCCCAGCAGTAAAACGAAACAGCTGCATCATATCAGAGCGTTTAGCAGAGCCCACAAGTGCACTGCATCGCGAGGAGCATCTGTTAAACTGCGCTATTAGCAACTGCCTCTTACAGAGCTGCAGATCAATAAACCGCAAGTACAAGTGCATGTTTCATAGGCTATGTTTTAGCGGCTGTAGGGATCGTGACCTGCCAAATTCGCATCCCGGATGAAGAGCTCTCGACACACCCAAACCCTTTGGAGCACCTATCTGTGAAGTTCCCCGAGCATGGACGCCTCGCAGACCCTTCAATGACGCCAACGTCAAAGAGGGGCTTGTCATTACCTCCCCTCATTCAAATTTGTCCACTCAAACGTGGCAGAGGAAAAAAGGCACAGATGTTAATCTCTCTCTTATCCCCTCCTTTTTATTAAGGGAGATTAAAAAGAATAGAGTGCAATTTGGATGAAGGCCAAGGCAGACTAGATGTGCAAAGTATTTCTGGATTATTTCCACTTAGTACAGGCGGGGGCTGAAAGGACGGCTGTCTTGTTAGCTGGTGTGTCATTGAAGACTTCACAAGCCAGTTGGTCAACCGGAATCACAATAAACGCTGCTTGTGCCATGACAAAATTCCCATGGAGGTTGATTGGTGCAAATGCACGGCTCAAGTTAAATATGATGATGTAAGATGAAAAGTTGGGGTAACAATTTCTTCTAAGCGTTTGGTTGCTAGAGACCTCAGTCCTGCCTTTCATGTTTTTCGGTTTAAAAGGAGTAGAAGTGGAAGCGTAGCGAGGCTAAAAAGGACTGCTTCTATTTGTTAATCTTTTCTCTATCTTTTCATATGGCCAGACCTTCCTTTTTTGATTCCTTTCACCTCAAAAGAAAGAGAAAAAAGTTAGTCAGTCCCCTGTTCCTTTTGTTGTGCTCTTTCTTCTCCGCACTCTTTATACTTTTATCCTAATCCCAACCATGCATGAGTGATCAGTTGTGTCCTGTTGTTTCACTGTTCTGCTAGTTTTCAGTCAGTAGGGTTCCGTCTTTGTTCCCTTTCAGCGAGAAACACAGAGAAAGGTAAAGAGAGGGAAGGGTAATGAAACCTCCTCCACAGACTTACTCCTTTGTCTTCTTGATCAGGTTTATTTTGCTTTTTCTTTTAGAGATATAACTGACTGTAATTAGGAGAGATGGGCGCTGTGATGATGCGTTCTTTGCCAGCTCTTAGTCTTTGGAGAGTGCTAGAAATGCTTCATCAAAGCCGACTGATGAAGTCCAGTGGTCACAGAGCCGGAGCAGGTTTTGATGTATGAATTCGATATAAAGATCAGCAGATGTCAGGCCCTGTCCAAAGGCCGTCCCTGACAGGTGAAGAATGCTCTCATCCAACATGAAGCAAACAGGCACAAGGACATCTAAAATTCTACCTGAAACATGAACAAGCTGCACCACAAGGGCCCGGGGGTTTGTTGGTAGCTGTTTGGATGTTTGGCTTCTGTTTTCCCAGCAGTCAAACGCGGGTTTTGATCCCTGGACATGATGGGAATATATAGAAAGAACTGAATTCTAGCTATTTAATAAAAAAAGGATGTATTGACATACTCAAACCGTTAATACCTTGTTCTGTGGTAAAAAAATGTGCCCTATTTTTTCTATGCGCGAATAGGCATCAATGATGTAACATTTGTTGTATTAAAAAAAAAAAATACAATTCTAAATATAAATATATAACATTCTTGAAAAGAAATTGTAAAATAGTTTGGCATTATATTATGATAATTTTGTAGTAAAATTCGTAGAAGTAAATATTTTTTAACAAAACGTGTAGTGTGTGTAAAATGTGGTCCAAATAACAAAAACCTGCATCACAGAGAGGTCAAGTTCAGCAAATCTTATTACCTTTTTATGAAAAGTTAGTTCTAATTGTAAAATGTCATATGGTGCAACTTAAGTTTGAAAAAGTTAAGATATTTTTATATCTTAATAATTAAGATGCTCACATGCTTAAGGTGTAAAGAAAAGATCTTATTAATGAATAACTTGACTAATAGTGATAACACTATACTGCATTTTTTGGTTCACTACATTTAAAGAAAAAACTTTCTTTTCTTTTTTTTTAATAGTGAACACATTATACGACATTGACCCATATACCTCCGAATCCTGAGTAGTTTGTGCTTCATTTATTTCTTCTCTATGCATGACTGTTATGAGATGCAGAATAATTTGATTCTCTGCTTCTCCACAGAGTAAAGGCTCTGGTCAGTGTGTCCTTTGTTCAAAGGGACAGTCATTGTTGCTGACTGAACCCTCCTCTCTGTGGTTGTCGGGCCTAATTAAAACTATTCTGGGGGCGTGGGGTGAGCCGAGGGGGAGGGGCCGGCCAGCGCTCCACAGGAAATTATGATCGCAAATGTCTTCCTGTCGAGTCCTGCGCTTGGCACTATAAAGTGAGGCGAGCCGGCAGCACCTGAAAGGGCTGGAATCCGAGCAGACATCCACATCATCCCAGTCCATAGTCCAGCGGGGTCGCACACAAGTGGCCTTTGTGGCCGGCGAAAAACGGGATTAAGGAGGGGTCTTCAAGAGAATTGATTTTCTGTAGAGAACAATGAGCGGGTGAGAGGAGCTGGGGCCAGAGCTCTGAATCACACAGCCTCAGTGCCCCATGAAAGGCCAAAGCCGCACAACACTGAGATTAAAGCAATCAGGTTCTTTACCCCCTTACTGCTTCCCCGCTTTCCCCCCGCCCCTCGCCGCCACATTACACACTCGGCTCACAATAAGCAGAATAGGCCCAAAAGAAGAGGGATGAAATGGACTGTTTGCTTTTGCCTTCTCGTACGGCCCTCCAAACGCCGCAAGGCTGCACTGAACAGGCTGGCTGATTTCGTTAAAGCAACAGCACGCCGCAAATGTAGCATCCATACTTCTGGACGTGGCGGCAAAGAGGGCATGGCTTTTTTTTGGAATCACAATGTCAGGGTTAAGATGACGTGGTGTGCTGATGGGATCAAGGGTTACACATGAAAGAGGCGGGCTGTGTGGGTGCAGCTGTGCGTACCATTGTGGACAATAATTTGCATGCATTTAGTCCAAGCCTCAAAACACTGAGCTGGCTGCTTTGAGAACTCAAGCAACCCTTTGTCGTATTAAACACACTATATTAAAATCACAAATCTCATAATTGAATGTTAAAAGAGGAGTGAAAATGAACTCTCATCATTCGCTCTGCCAAATGTCCTTCCAAACCTTTTCAAACACTGGTAGCATTAAATTAATACATTCAATGCATGCATATGGCATAACAAACCTCAAGTGCAAACTAACGTCAAACCTCATTGATTCTCATATACCATGTGACCAAACATCATGACGTCTGAGGTGTATGTCACCATACTAGATGTAGTCTACGTATGTGTGCATTGAATTGAGTGAATAAAGGCTTACATTTTATCTTCAAAAAACTTAATCCATTAAAAACTGCTGGTGTTTTTGTCCATGTTATAAAAGTCAGTGGGAGCTAAAATTCTAAAAAGAATTAAAGCCAAAGTTAAGGACTATATATATATTCTTTTGGGAATTTTAACTCCCATTGATGTTCATAATATGAACAAAAACAGCTGAAACACTCTTTAAAAGATCTTCCATTTATTTCAAAGGAAAGCCATACTAGTCTAGAACAACAATGAGGGTGATTTTTGGGTGAACTATCCTTTAAAAACACTGAAGTGCTGGAGAGGAAGATAAGGATGTTCTTTCTTTGACAGGGTACAGGGTTAAGCGTGGACTCTTCCAGAAAGGAGCTTCTCTCTCCAACCATGGATCAGATTCATAAGGTCGATGAGCACTAAGCCCCTCTGCCTGTCCAGAATGAGGGTTGTGATCCCCCTTTGTGGCTCACTGGGAAGTGTTGGTGCACTTACCGGCCCCGTTCCATCATTAAACAGATTGTGAGCAGGCTGCTGAAGGCCACGGCCAGGACTGCAGGAGTGGCAGCCACTTCATTAGGGGTATTATGAGGGAAAAGGGCTTTTCTTCTCTCTCCCAAAGTCCAGTACGCTCAGGTCTGTTAAATTGTATAATTCTCTTCTAGCGATGCCACGGCACAGCGAGAGCACTTTAGACGCATGACAACTCAGAGAAATTAATTATATTCATTTTCTGGAATATGCTCAGAATAAGAGGGAATTTAATATCGGCCGTCCTGTGTTATTTTCTCTCCTCTTCTTCCCTTCTCTCTTGTCTTTTTCCAGCTGGCGCTTTGAAGTGTTCCTGTTTTTGTTCTGGGATGGCTGCGCATCCCACTGCTCCCCGAGCTTTGATATCTCCGGCGGGGTGAGGGGTTACCAGGCAGAGGTCTGGAGCTGGGATATCCTAACTTCTCTCTCCAAGAGGGCTGACCTCTGCACCCAAGGGGCGGTGCGAGCGATTCCAAATGCACGGCTCCTTTTGATGTGCCCTCTTTCAGAGCACTTAATTAGCCAGTGGATGGAACATTTAGCTTGAGCGAGCATATGTCCTTAAATTCACTGACTGCCTTTTTGTTGTAAGTCAGAGTGTGGTAAGTGCCATTGAAACAATGACGTCTTGGAACACTAACTTGTTTGGATTGAGAATTGACTAAACCCGCCTGTTTACAGAACGGCCCTGGGTGAAAAGAATGAATACAGTGTTCTTTCAGAAGACGAATGCTCTCTTTGCATCTTTGCATTGTCTCACAGGGTTGGCTGTAGAAGTTCAAAATGCCAAACTGTTCATATTTAAATACATGTTGATTATTGTGCCTATCATGATGCAACAAATATGGTGCTTTTTACACATTAGATCTTTTTTGACAGTAATACAATATATATATATATATATATATATATATATATATATAGTTTTCTTCACCAGTTTTTTTCCTCTTTGGTTTTTCATCAATTTTTGATTTTCCAGTGACAGCAAATCCAGCACAAGCACACACTGAAATTAACAAAAGTATTTTTGATATGTTAATGATATGATAATGTGACCGGAATCAATATTAGATATGGTGGCTTTTACTGGAAAAAACTGATAATTACTTCCATGATGCAGGAAAAAAAGATTAAACCGTTAAACTACATAAATTGTATCATATCTTTTCTAAATAAACAATAAATTAATAAAACTCTAAAAACAAGAGAATTAAGCTTTTGCAATATTACAATATATTAAAAATAAGTTTGTTTGAGATTTGATCAAGATGTTTGAAATGCAGGCCTAAATCTAAATGTAAAAATAATGAAAATTAACATCAACATTAAAAAAATCTGATAAATTAAAATAAAAAAATTTCATTTATAAATAACGTATTCTTAATTATAACTTACCCTATTAAAGCTAAAGTGTGTATTTCACCACCCTGCCACACCCATTTTGGCTTAACCAGCATTTGGGGTGGAGCTATTTGTCCAATCTGTGTCCACCAACAAGAGAATCTGAGGAACCTGTTTGATTTTAAGTAAGGCTTCACACTTCAGCTTTAGAATGAAAGTGAAAGAGTACAGTAACAGCAGCAAATACGTTTGAGAAATTCAAGTCCATATTAATAAGCGCAACAGTAAAAACAAAGCTAAAAATATTTTACTCTGTTTTGGTCTCGTGAAAAAGCTGAACTGAACTGAACTGAAAAACTGAACTTTCAGATCTCACTGTGTTGTAATTAAGGCATGAAAGGAGTCTACAATAATATCTCAGGAAAGTAGTATAATTATGAAGCTCTTATTACTGAACCAAGGCTTAACCATTCAGCAGTCCCAAGACGGCTGCTTCAGCCGCTATCTTCACAAATTCTTTCAAACTAGAAAAACACTTACCCAAAAAGATCTTCATGTGTACTTTGGTTAACATGTACATATGACAATATGATTGTCATGAAGCCAGCAGTGAAAGGTAGGGCTTTTTTAAGGATCTAATTTCCAGTTTCTCCTGCTCTCGATGCCCATAAAGTGGGTCGCTGCTGCCCGGGAGAAGCAGCCTCAGCTGGAACATGCTGGATTCATCAGGCCTGGAAAATCAATTCTTTATTGCAGCACTTTGTGGCTAATAATTTCCCTGTGTCTCAGTAGGAAAGAGCAAATAAAGCCTGTTTGTTTCATTTTGGAGGTCCAGTAAAACTCCCCCATGCTGCTGGTCAGACTGACTCCTCTCCACACCTAACTAATACAAACCTGATCGCCTACAGTACGGCAAAACACACTGGCTGCCTATGAACATACAATACACAAGCCCAATTATCTATAACAGAAGGCTACATGAGTAATTATGTAAAAAATATATATCTACTCACATGTAAGATCATTTTCCTTAAGGTTTGAGGAAGAACAATAGACACTCATTAGGGAACAAAATCCTTTTGACATCACACCACAGGCATTTTGTTTGAATTTCACTAATGTATGCCTTATGTCAGTAAAGCTGCCAGAAATGATATAAACAGAATTCATAAGCGAGAATAAAAACAGCCAAAAAAAATACAATAAAATCACTGGACTTTGGACTCTATGACAAACTTAAAGATGTGTTCCCAAAGCTAGATCCTTTTGTCTAACAAGCATAAAAAGATTTTAAGAGATTTACTTGCTGCCTCTGACTTAAACATCAAGGCTTAACCTATTTCTTTATGAATAAGGAGCTGCGGTACTGCAGCAGAGCTCAAAGCAGAACCTGATGATTCAGACTTCCACTCGCCCTGGCACATGAGAGCCGGAGTCTTAATGACTTTGTTCCCATGCGTTTCAGTCATGCTTTGTGACATCTGATCAAACACAGTTGGCACACGCTCAGCGGCAGTTACTGTACATGGCCAGAGACCGAAAGACAGAGCGAGAACATGTTGTTCAATGAGAGGGGGGATTTGAATGAAATGGACTGTGGAGTCTCTGAGATCAACCGCTGCTGGATGCTGCGAGCATGATGGACGGATCTGATACCATTTTGTGGCCTAATGAGGTAGCAAATCAACTCCGGCGGGGAAAAGAAATGCCCTGTGCTGTTTTTTACTCCTTTCAAAAACTATTTTCTGAGTCGAACAGAATGTCTTTTTCTATAAGCGTTTCTCTCGGTGGTAAATAGCAAGGTTAATACAGGAGTGTGTGTTTGAATTCATATCTGCATGGATGTGTTGTTCTGGTAAGGTGTTTTGCAGTCAGCCGACGTCTGCCAGTTCACATAGATGATCCACAGACTGTCTACCTGTGGCTGGCCGATCGATTATCTCTGTGGGATTCTCCAACAATAGCCGAGAAGCGCTTTCTGTTCTCCTCAGCTTGCATCACACTCTTTCATACACCTTTAACTTCTCAAATGCACTACTATGGACAGCATACCATGGATATGCTTACAGCACTTCGGCTAGACCCGTGTACCACCACACAGAGGCTGACTCAAACACTTCTCAGTTTGTGCCACCCACAAAACACTTTAGTCATTCCAGCACTTTGGCTTTAAGTAGAGTTTGTGCACAAATCACAGTTCTGGACTAAGAAAATGTGTCAAAAATTTTCAGAAGAGGCCTTTGTCAATTGAAAGATGTGCAATCTTATCATTTATCTACAACTGTATATAACACTGAAGGTGTGTCCCTGATTACCAGTGAAATGTCAGAGCATAAGACGATTATGCTTGCTTGAAATCCAGATATTAAACTGTGCAGGTCATTAATTAAGATAACTACATTACTGTGCATAAATAAACCAAAAAAGTACAGGGCAATAATGTATATTCACTTTGAAGATTGATAAAGATCACATTTATCTGTTCATTTTGAGTGAACATTAATAAATAATGACCAATATAGAAACAATATATTGTGCATCCCTAAAAACAGCAAAAAAATATTGGTCAGGACCTTGTCATGAAGTGTCTTTTTTTGTAAGATCCTAAGGGGATTTATTGCATTTTGCACTAATGACTGTCTGTACATTATCCCACAGCTATCAAACAAGTAAATACATGCTCATGATAATGTTCAAATAATGTAAATCTTTGATGAGACAGAAACCAAGAAACACAGAACTAACACAGGAGTATGAGACAGGAACAATATTCAAATATACAGCTTGGTTTCTTTCTATTGCTGATATTGACTAAAAATCCAAATACAGTACATACCGATGCAAGGAGTTGCATGGTAATTCAGACCATCTCTCTATGTGAAGCTTAGCTTTATTTAAGACCTCATATCTGCAGTGAACCACCAGTTCTACACTTCCTACTACTCTTTTCCCTGAGTGGTGATAAACACTCAACATATGGGAAATTACTGTTGGGTAATAAAAGGTTGTTGGCTTTTGCTGACATGTAATAAATTAGGCCGTTTGCATAGGAGAGCTACAACAGGGGATCCTAAGAAACACTTTGTGGTACTTTTTTCATGCACACTGTCTTTCTTTTTTTTACATTAACTCTGTTATATCTGCCGTAGCTGGTGATAACACAGTAGGGTATATACACACAAATTACACACATAAAACTCTTAAAGCCTGGAAAATATTTTAACAGCATTCCACCAGTATTACTGGCGCAATTAAATGTGAAACGCTGGGAGGATCAGGAGGGAAAAGATGCCCAAAATGGCAGTAAACAAGGGAAATGACACTTGACAAGTTGTAATTTATCGACGTTGTTTGAAAAGAAAAAGACTCACTGTTTTACAGAGAGAAAAGAGAGGCATGGGGAAGCAGCCGTTAAAGAAAACCATTCATAGAACGCAAATGCATCAAAAGCAACCTAGAGCGGAGAGAAAAGAGGGAAAGAGAAAAGAGAAAGGGAGAGAGAGATAAAGAGACAGGGGGAGAGAGAGAACAGCCAGACTTCAAAGTCCATATGCAATAAGCAGTGCACACAGAGAACAGTGCACATGATAGGACAGAGAGCAAGAAGAGCCCCCTGGAAGCTTGTGGGGGCCTCTCCTCATATCATATCATCTCATCTCAACGAATACCAGATTTCAATCTGCAGCCTGCTCAAGAGCGACCATTACACAGAATGAGAAAGAGAGAGCAAACACTCATAAATAAATTTACCAACACCACCCGGCCAAGCAAAATCCACCGGTTACACACTCAAACAAGCTACTTTAAAATACATAAAATGCTTTATTCCACATCGATGGTACTGTAGTAGCTGAAAATGTAATTGCATGTCACGTTCCGTGATAACAGGTACAAACAACTTGAGCGAATCTAGATAATAAGTCCAATTAGGTATTATCTTGGCTGGGAGTAAGAGGAGATCCTCTGATAATGGTGTTATCTTTCCATCTCTACGCATATGTCCATTACACCTCTGCATCTTGGTGCTATTAAAAGTGGCAGATTGATAGCCATTCAGGCAGTAAAATAACTCGGAATAGAATGTAAATTGTTCCAAGAAAATGCACTGTCACCAATTTCAGCTAAAAGAAAATAAATAAATAAATAAATAAATGTGAATAATAACAAGTGCACCGCTTCAATTTGTGCCTGGCAGATGGGTAATGGAATGATTATGGGTATTGTGTGATAAACTGGACATGTGTGAGTGTACGAGTGTGTGTCTGTGAGCAAGCGTGTGTCTTCCATCCATTATCAAGCACTGATATTGTTACACAAAAAGAATGTGCTTTTTTGGACTACTTATCAAAGAAGTGGCAAGCTGTATGAGTTTTTTTCTCCAACATAATAGTGAAATGATAGGTACCAAATAGATAGTGAAAGGCTAATATGAAATAAAATGAGCCTGGAAAGCTGACAAAAGGCTGTAACTTGTAACCACTGAGCAGCTAGTTTTATATCTGCAAGTGTAAACGCCTTCCCCGCCTTCATAGCGTTTGACACAAAATAACTGTGAAAAAGATGAACCATTGTGTTTCGCGATTAAAATGATTATAGTTTGCGACAGTTTTTTCAGATGCGCAGAAATCATCTAGGGATTTAAGCATAAAGTTTCAATTTATCTTAAGGGAAAAACAAAAAAAGCAGGAAAAAAAACCTTGTTCGTGCCTTGTTTGCTAGTCAGAGGCATGACACTCTGAGCGTAAATGAGGAGAGCAAATGCGCTACATTAGAGGTGAGGAATAAATATTCCAATTCCAGCCCAAAGTGTCTTTATTTTGACTCAAATGTGAGATATGCCGTTGCCATGGTGACATGGTGCGGGCTGCAGCCCTCTCCCCAGCTGTTGGGAGGTTTTGTCTGTGTGTGTGTTTGTGCAAGCCCAAGCGCGCACATTGAAGCCCCGCTCTCGTGCTGTGTTCCCCTTTCAGCCGCCAGAATAGAGTCTCAACTAATCCGTGAAAGTTGCGGTGCTCTGAACCGCCAGCCAAGCCTTTTCCCACTGAATTGAGGGCCGGGGGTCTGCACTGGGCTTTACACTTGATTGGTCTTTGCCGTGGCAAGACTCCCCTCCCTGCTGGGTGTGGGCCCGTCCCCCTCGCTGTGCTGCTCGGGTCTAGGCTAATCGGCTTCTCCCCGCCGTAATTACCCACACCCGGCCTGGGCATGCTGAAGCCACCAGTCGTCTTTCTGTCTCTTTCTTCATCCCGGTCCCTCACCAGTATTGGCAACGTGGACCACAGGCTGACATCGGTGCCAATGCCGGCTCATGTCTGTGGCACCGGGTGCTGGGCAAGGGAACGGCCTTACAACTGTCCTCCTCTACATGCACAATCCCAGGATGATGGGTTTATTTGGCACAGCTAATCAAGTAATAGTTTGTCTCCCAGAAACGACTGAAAGCGACTGGGCCCCGTATAGGAACCGATCAGAGGTGACGGGTTTTGTAGCACCTATCAATTTGGATGACAATCATAGGTCACATCCACGCAAATGTAAGACGCAGATGTTGAGCATCTCTGCTAGCACACTTTTGGCACAACAGTTCTGAAAAACGCAAACACTGTGACTGAGAATATTCTTTGTGCCCCAGATTTACAGCAAGATCAAACAGCTCCTCAGAGAAAGTCTTCATTTCCATTCAGCTGGAAAATAAGTGAGCCATATCAATATTGAGGTGGCCCTCTTAAGATGTACTGTCACATTTCCAGAGCTCTATAAAGGCAAAGGAGAAGACAGTTCGCAAAGATTACAGAGCAGTGCAGAGGATCTAGAGCATTTTGTGGGGAGCGAGGGACACCAGAAGACACGGAGTGTTTATTGGACCCCCGTTTGCTGCTAACATCTTATTATGGAGATATTTTGTCCCTCCAAATCAGTCGGCAGTCACTCTCACAAATCCTAAGACCCTCGCTCAGTCAGAGCAGATCAAAAGATAACTCACATTTCAAAATATGGAAGGGGGGGGGGGGGGGTGGGGAAGAGCAAGAAGAAGAAAGGACAGCAGAGAAAAGAAGAGAGCCAGAAGGGGGCATACTGCTCTCTCTTTACATAGGCGAATAAGGCGTTTTAAGTATGCCATGTGTGCCTTCTTCCTTATTCGTCTTGCACTATCCAAATTTGGCGTAAAAAAAAAAAACCTGCCTTTGTTATTTTTAGTTTTATTTCTCCGGCAAATTTAATTTTCGAGTGCACATCATAAACGAACCCAGAAAGAAAAAAAAAAAAACACTACTTAAAGGTCCATTCATTAGAGGGGCAAAATGAAAGGTCTGGAATCTGGCTTCTAGGAAGTATCGAGACCCCCTCAAAGCTGGAATGAAAAGTGTAAGTTTAGCCTCTCAGCTGTGTGTCTCAATCCATAATCCTGCCCCAAAACCCCAGCGGAGAGCAGCCTGACACTCCCATGGCGTTCCTGACCAGTAAAGGCCTGGCCTGTGCAGATTTATGGAGTTCAGCTCCTTGCCTTACACTCCTAGTTGGACTGAGACTTTGAGACAGACTGCTAGAAGTTGCACAAGATTAAGAAGAAAATAGATATTGTCCAGGAAACTCCAAGCTACACATCATAAACATCAATTATGCAGGAGGTGTATAAAGAAAATTAATAAGGTGAGTTTTTACGCACATGTCATAAGTGTTCTTGCAATCATATAAGTCTTTAATAGGCTTAGCCGTGTTGTGATTGATAGATCCGGTAATTTGAGTGGGTGGGTACACGTATGTGCTGCCTAATTGTAAGTTGACATTGTTTGCTTTCTGGTAAGGCCGAAAATGCATGTGCTGAAAATGGACTGCGGCTAACGTTCCAATAAATAAATGAATCTGTGTTAAAAAATAAAAACCTGTTACACTCAACAATATCCACAGCTCAGTTTGAAAGAAGTGTTTCTTGAGGGGGATTACATTACTCACCCTATTCCAGGGTGATCATGAGTTGCAGATGATGGATTTTCATGTTGCTGCGTTGGCAGAAAATAGTTGGTCATATGGATCTTGTGTTCTCCGTTGAAAATGTACTTACAAAACTTCAGCACTGACCCGGCCTGTCAAGACAAAATTAAAAATGTATTGATTGCGTTAAAATATTCCTGAGATGTGGAGATGTTAAAAAGGCTATGTGATTTGGGAGATCTATTATTAATTAAGGACATTATACATCTTCAAAGAGCTCTAAAGCCTTTAATTGCAAAAGTATCAAATTAAGTTAAATCGCTCTTTCAGAGTATTTAAAACCATGCGGCTGCTCACACAGAATTCCTGAGGTGTTCCTTCAGATTGGATAAAATTAAGTTTGTACTTGATTGAAAGGACTAATAAAGCAAATATCAACATTTGATTAAAATATCATCTGCGGTGTCACTTGCTAGTTATTCACTTTACCTTTTCTGTCCAAACTAGATTTTCTGTTCTGGCTGACTTTGTCAATTCAGGATAAAGTCACCTCTGGACAACAAGCTCAGTGTGAGAGTGAGCGCAAGTGTGTGTGTGTGTGTGGAACGGTGGGTGGGGGAGCAGGTGTGAGATTGGCTCTTCAATGAGCCTCATCTTGTCCCATGTTGGGCACTTTGGTGCATTTGTGTGTATGTGTGTGCGTGAAAAAGAAAGAAAAGAAGGAAAGCATGTGGCGTAGCTATTACTCAATAGTGTCTGGAACATTCTGAGCGGAAGATGAGAATCATAGACTCTACCTCAAAATGTGCATTTTCGGTCAGGGCCGGACAAAACGAGACCGTGCGACACGGGGCGTTTAGTGTGGCATCATGAATGTTGTATAAAATGAGGGTTTAGGTGTCATTCGAGGAGAATGGAGGCACATTCAGAAAGAGCCAGACAAAATGGCTGCCTCTTTGTGCGCTAGTGAGCGAGAGCTGTAAGTGATATGATATTTGTAGTAATGCAGCGCAAATCGCATTTGCCATCGAATGAGTAATCGCACACAGATATGAATAGATTGTGTTTTTCTACATAATGACATGAAGATCTATCATTTCTTTCTTGATTTATCCACAGCCAGGATGTTATTTCCCGCAGACACACACACCCACATACCCCACCCACAGTTTGAGTACCTTGTTTTGTTGAAGGGGGGAAAAAAAATTGGTGATGTAACACTCCTCCGTAGGCAAAGTTTTAGTTTCAAAATGGGGCATCTTAGCACAACTTTTTCTGTTTTTGCAACTATTTCCTTTTCTTCTCATCCGCTTCTAAAGACATCCATATGAATTTTATTTCTCCACCTTTGTGGGAATAAATCACACCAAAAGGATGAAAATATGGGAGTTGATTTAAACCATAAACATATGCTGTTGCATCACTCCTCAGAAGCGGTCTTATATGGAGCATGTTTTTAGGGCTAGAAGGACATTGTGGAGTAAATAGATCTTTTACAGTAAAAAGTAACTTTCATTAAGACCTATTAGTTTGTAAAATATGACAGCCTCATATATGAGTCTCTTTGACTCTTCTTTCTTCTTTAAAGCGTTAATAAAAATATGGAAAAAGCCTCTTTATCCCATCTCCTCCTCCTGTCTTTTTCTCTGTATGTAAGGTTAACTTCGGGATCATTTGAGAGGTTTTTTTTTTTTTTTTGGAATGAGAAGAAAGAGAAAGGTAACTTTCTCTCCTCCACTTTCCAAATCTCCCAGGTCTGTTTGACTGGAGAAATGGGAACGGCAGCACAGTAAGAACTTACTGTTTGCTTTTGGACTTTTTCATGAGCGGAAAGAGAAGGGACCCATTCCAAACACTACAAACAGCATGTGGACTTAATATGGAAGTGTAGTTTCTCTTGTCTTTCATTCATTCGATATATACTGAAAAAAGCATTTGATTCAGTGTACAGGTCTTTCTGAGTGACAGATAGGCCTAATTCAAAATGTATTTAAGCCTACAGTAAACCACATAAATAATATTTAAATTGATTTTAATAAACGACTTCATAACGTAGAACGCAGCTGATTTCTTAAAGGTTCGCTCGCTCCCAGCATGCACTGCAGCTCGGATAAATTATGCGGTTACCCTTATAGGATTGTTGTTTGTGGATTTCTGCTATTGGTACTGTTGTTGTTTTTGTCATCACTGATGTTTATTGTGCGGTTATATTCAAAGCGCATTTGTTTATGTAAGGTTTGTTGCATGTTGTTGTTATTGAGGTTAGTCTTATGTTGAAGTCTACAAGTGTTTGTATAAAAATACTGCAAATAATTTTTTTTCTTTGCAAGATGTTGTCTTGGGAAACAAATTTATTACTACAGTTCACGTACAAAAAAAAAAAAGAGAGTAAAAAAGAAAATTGACGATTAAAATAAATTACGTTGTGAAAATTTTGTTGAATTCTGCCCTGACAGGAATTTATGAGTTGAAAGAGACGTTTAATGAAGAATCAAAAACAAGACGCATAAAATATTGATAATGCATCATGGTGACTTTTTCGTCTAACAACTTTCTACAACTCTTTTATATTTAAAAACTTTTTGCAGTGTACACTATCTACATTGATGTATTCACTGTATTTTATAAGTAAATATAATTCATTATATATAAACACACACGCACACACACACTACAGCCTACTAAGTGTTGAAGCTTAATAATAATAAATGCACAAACACACTTTGTACTTTGAGCAGATGAGAGCATATCGCTAAACAGTGCAAATCTACTGGTGTGCCATAAAATGATGCAAATGAACAGATGACTGTAAATATCAATTAAAAGAGATGGAGTTTGAGTGGCACTCAGTGAAGAAGTGTAAAATGAGCTGATGACAGAGTCTGATGTCTCCAACACTGAGGAACATGTGAAAAACAGATGGTATGCTTTCATTCAGCATTCTCCTAGTGTTTCCCTTCTCACACAGAGGAACCATCTTAATAAGAGAGCAGTTTTGATCAGGCCCGAGCCTCTGTCGATTCCCTCCTATCATTAAGTATGATTAGTTTATGACTCAGTATAAACCATTCATGACCACTCTCCTTGAAGAAGTAAAAAGCGTCACTGGAAATGAAAGAAAGTTTTGCCAATTAGATTCTGTCATCAAATACCTAATGAACCGAGCCAGCTTTTGATGCTGCGGGTAAACTTTACCAGCAAGATAAACAATACAAGAAATGTGACCAAAAAACTCCTCTAAAACAGATGGAGATGGAGAAATCAAAAAACGCAAAATAAGCTGAGAATGCATTACAGCTTTTTTTGTTGGCTTTCAAACACTCATTGTTTGATCGAAACGCTTTGGTGCATCTATAGTTTCAACAAACTTTGCACTAATTATAAATGCAAGGAAAACTTTCAAGGCATGCATCGTCAAACTTTTCAAATATTAGAATTAAAAATAGAGAATGTAACATTCAAATATTGAATAAGAGTAAAATAATTATGTTAAAAAGTAAAGAGATTTGGGCTGAAAATAACCCCTTGTTCTTTATTAGAATTTATTTTAATATCTCCTGCTTTTTTCCCCACTTTAATGCCGTTTACAATTGTCTTAATATGCAGTAATCTTTTAAATGCATTCGTCCTTGAAGCTTTTTAATACTTGACAACATTTAACATTTCACAAATAATAGTTTTTCTTCAACAGCCGCTAAACTTTTGTAGCAATTTCCTATACAAGTGAATGTTAAATAACGGTGTATTATACAATAAGACAGCAACTTAACATGAGCATTAGCGTTTTTCAGAAAAAGATCCGTTAAATCTTGCTGTAAATAAAGACTGATTTGATCTTTATTAGATGATTATCTTTAAAAACATTTCTATGACCACGTCGGCAAATGTAACATTTGTATCAGTACAATTAACACACCCTCAACTAATGAATGACATTTACAGAGTAAATGAATACGTTATTTTAAATATGAGTTTTGTTATTTAAAGACAAAAACAATGATGCCATTGTGCCGCCGTTATTCTTTACACGATGTATTTTATACATATAATAAAACACACTGTACATTATATCATGTCATTTATAGCATAATAAAACATGGTGTATTATGTTTTTTGTGTTTTTCTATTTTGAAATTAAATGTGCATTTGTTCATTTTAAAAAAACTAAATATATTTTAGGCATTCAACAAATGAGTGCTTACACAATTTTCATAAAATCAGTGAGCACTGTTTCAAGGAACAGAGCTTGAATGGCTTAAAAATAACCTCAATTACAGTTCAATACATAATCATTTGATGCATCTGTGTGCGACCTTTCTTGTTTGAATATGACTTTAGAAAACAAGTTTTCAATAAAAAAAAAAAAAAAACATAGCTAGAGATTAAAAGTAGTGTGCCGTCCAATAAAAAAAAAAGTCTTCTATCACTGAAATTAAATACTGAAATTACTGTATTTACGTTAAAATTATATTACACTGAATTAAATGAATATGAGAGAGAAAAAAATATTAATATGATATCCTTAGAATTCCCTCTATAGATAGTACATGTACTCGCATACTAAAAGCTAAAGAAAAATTTCATAAAATGACAACAGTTAAACAGTGTCAAACACTTTGACAAGAGTATTTCACATAATATATGATCATATATTTTTCTGCAAGTGTCACTAAAAGTCAAAGACAAAATGTGTTGGCAACACCACAGACTACTCAGCCATCTTAACTCTATTACCATATTTCCTCACAGCAGATGCTATGATTTATCTGTTAGATTTGTCAAAAATGCATCTCCCATGGTTCACTGTTGTCAAGCACTTTGTGTTTAGCAGGTGACAAGTCTGAGTGTAAACTGGCTGAGGGGGAGATGTTAAAGCCCCCTTTCAGGAAGAGGGATGTGGACCGACATGCAGGTTTATGACTCTACAATAATGAGACGTGATTTCAGAAAGCAGGTTCAAGCAACATGTAAAACTATCAAGGACGATAGCAAACAAGGACAAGGGTGACGTCAGAGAAAAAGCAACGGGTGGTAAAAGAGGGTGTTATATTTGGGCAAAAATACATTTACAGGACAACAAAAGTGGGTTATAGTATTTCTACGTTTTTTCTATGATTCCTAAATTTGCTCTCATCCCCTGAGTCAGGCCTGTGATCTGTCTTTGCAGAAAAGCAGGTCACATTATACAACCAGGAAGTGGCCTGCCAATGTCCTGCAGCTTGTTTATGGAGACATCTTGTTACCAGGGTGATAGGGTCCTGTCTGGGAGCGTCTTCATTAGTGGTCACACATGGTGGGCACAGGCATTCTGTTCATTCACCTCATGCTACTAGAAGCCGTGGCCAGGACCCCTAAAGCCACCCGTTCACCTAACACCTCCAGCCTGCCCGAAGCTGACAGCCTCCCACCAAAACCACTACGCTTGTCTGTGGACACAGCTTTAATTGGGAGCGACATGGACAAACTCAAAACCGGCTGGAAAGAAATGCAGGCAAACTTACAGGATTTACTTACAGGAAAGGAGATTCGTATCTAAAGCCTGAACGTTCCTGAAGGAATTTCTTAATTTTCAACAAAACCATCCGATACCGCAAAAGCAAGTAACTCTTGCAATTTCAAAAAAAGAAAGTTGAAACCTTAAAAAAAAAAAAAAAGAATACACTCGGATTACCAATTGCATGAGTCACAGGGAATACTGACCGTGGTCCATTTTCTTAAATAACATGATACAGAATGATCACATATTTCGACATGCTGAGACAGGCCATTCTGATTACCTTTCAATCAGAGGGCTGAATTCCAAATGTGCCCAAGTTTCCTCCGGGGGGAGCAGCAGGAGGCGCTGTAAAGCAGTTAGCCTTTTGATAATGAAGTGCCAGCAAAAACAAACATGGATGATGAGGGGGGAAGGGTTAGCACTACCTTACAGTGGCTCGGCACGTTAATGCAAGATTAACATTGAATGAGCATTGGGAGCCCGTATCACTGATTTCAAATAGATACGGCCCCTACCCACTCATGCCCGACAACAAAGAAGAGTCAGCTATGACCTCTGCTCACACCGCAAAGTCACGAGTGAAGGCTTCATTACGCACATTGCTGGGGAAAGCCGCCATTACCATGTAGTGTAACGCACAATGCAAAGTGCCACATCAAGGTGTTTTCGGTAGAGGTGTGAAAGCACCTCCATAATAAAAAGGTTGTTTTGGGTTATTATCACTTTGCCTCATTGTGAATGTGGCGGCCTGAATACAGTATTCACCGTGGAGAGTTTGGTGATGTTCCTGCTAATGCCATATTCTTTTTAGCTTTTGCATTTTTGTATTTTACGTTTATATTATTTTTTTTTTAACTGTACTGCGGGTCTCTTGAGGCATGCTGTTTTAGGTCACTTCTATCTCACTTTCATTATTTATATGGGAGACTATTGATATTTGTTCAAAAAGAAGTTGAATTATTTTGAATATTTGTGTCTGTTCATTGTATAAAAAACTTTGATACAAGACTTTATGTAACAAGCTCTGTGACTTGTGGCCTATAAAAAGTGTATTTCCAAAATGAAGGGCTGTGAAGCTGAAAGACAGCCTTCCCTCAGCACATTTATATCTTATGCGATTTTTTATTATGATCTTATCATTATATTTTATTATTATTTATTATAATGAAGATCTTACAATTTATACAAGACACAATGGACAGAAAGGAAAACAGCATAAAACTGTGCTCAATGCAATGAGGAAAAAAGCAACAGCTAGACTGACTTTTTTTGCTTGATTAATATTACTCACCGCATCTCATGTACGTTTTAATACAGCTGTATTTTATGCTGTTAAAATAAGCAGTGAACATGCCATTCATTATTTCCTGACGAAACACTGATGGACAGAAAACACACACAATTGTTCCAGTAACGTCTGAGAGTTGCCCACTAAAATATGCACTGGAAAAGAAACGTATTTATTTGTAGAGGAAAAAACTATATATGCAAAAATACAGAAAATGTGTATACTTGCCAAACCATTTTACCCGTTGGTTGGATTAAACAACAAATGATTGTGAATTACACTGCTTTTGTCACGTCATGCAAAATATAATTTACAGAGACATTCTGTGGTGTAGACAAGTCAAACTAACTTACAGATGATATTCTAGCCAGAAGTCAAATAAAGGCAGTGGAGCTTCACTGTAATGTTGGTCGGCCCATGTTCCCATTCTATTGAGGCTAAACATTAAATCATTACTGTTTAATCAATGATAATTTCCCAATGTGACGTTAATTAATTGCACTAAAAGCTAAATTTAGACTTTACCATGACTTAGATACCATCCTCAGAGTCTAAAGCAGCCCTTTTGCATGGAGTTAAGGACCCTGATAAATTATTAATTTTTAATCCACATGAGAGGTGCGGGCCTGCAAAATATAAGGCAAAGTGAATCTCGCTCATGGACTACATTCTTCGGTCTGTCCTGCTGAGGCAAGCAGTATTTTTGACTTCAGCGGAGACCGAAAAACCAAATTGAAATGACTGCTGGAATCGATAGACTGAGGGGGAAAAGGCACAGCCAAACCAAAATTGCCAAAGAAGCCTCTCCTTTCCATTCGGCACTAGTCTGCTCTATAAAGACATCTGCTGATGACACACTTTGGGGAGGCCTGCTCAAGCAGAGACTGGTGGAGAATCGCTATAACGAGATTGAACCACATGACCGCTTGCTGAAGGAGCCTCAAGCAGGCTCCCACACAACCTGCTGCCAAGCAGGGTGCCACAAAGCTGAACAACCACCACAAAAATGCCCTACACTATTCTACAAGACGGCCAGGGTGGCAGATACCATAATAAAATGAAATCCAGCTGACATGTTAGTTCTATTCCCCTTCAACAAGCAAACACTACTACGCCATGGGCTGATTTTCTTCTCGAATCATACGGGACAGATCATTCCATCCATATTGTACAGCTTTTGGTCAAAAGGACAAGAGAAGGACACGTTCACGTTCATAGAGGTCAGTGGGTCATGCACAGTTGCCTTGACATGAACAGGTATTTTAGTTAGCTAAGTAGATCAGAAGAGAAAAACAGCTGCTTGCTAAAATAATTGCAAAATGAGATTTACAGTAGACAAAATCTTGCAACAAAAGCATATTGTGCAAAGGTCGTCTGTAGGTCCCATGACAGTGAAGTAACTTGATGACCCATTGCAAATGTTTTTGGTATTATAAGAATTACAGTTTAATCGTACTGGGGCAGTCTGTGGTAATATTGCAATTTTCATTTCACTTAGTATCATCAAACAACTTTTTAATCTGAGATTGTATATTTAGTGCAATTTTTTTTTTATATTACTCACACTTGATTAACACAGTCAGCTCACTTTCTTAACTGCTCACTTTCTAATTACTCTGCTGCTATATATATACTGTATATGTGTGTGTGTGTGTGTGTGTAAATATATATATATATATATATATATATAAAAATGTGACAAATAGAAATTAGTATAACCGACGGACAGAAAACAAACTAAATTGTTGCAGTAATGTCCGAGAGTCACACCCTAAAATGAAAATTATGCACGGAATGAGAAATTCAGTTATTTGATGCATCTGCAAACATTACCCGCTGGCTGCTTTAAACAACAAATGATTGCAAATTACACCACTTCTGTCACATTGTGCAAAATATCATTTACAGAGACAATTTGTGGTATATATGTATATATATTTTAAACTATATATAGTCTATATATAATAAACAAAAAATATGTGACAAAGAAAAAAGCACAAGAAAGCACAATGTTCTTCAACCCCGTACTCTCTCTCAAATCCAACCTTCCATCCCTTTCAGCAAACCCCATGTCAGAAGACTTTAACACACACAATGATCGTGATGCTTCTCTGCTAGAAAAGAAAAGACAGGGGCTATTTCCCTGACTCTATTTTTGCCATTCAGTGTCTAGGGCTGTTAAAGAATAAGGTGTGATTTCATTAGGGATATTAGTTTTACTGATAGTAGGGACAAAAAAATAAAAATATTAAAAATATTAGATATTGTTAGCAAGAATCATGCTGTAAGATTGGAGCTGAATGAAAGCAACTCTACATGATGGAAAACCAAAAAGCTGGATAAAAATCAAAATGACAAAGAATCTTGGGAAAACCACACTTGATGTCTGACAACAATAAAGCAGAAGTAGGCAGTGCTGCAGACAACGAGTGAACGCTGACTTACGGCACCTTTGATTCGGATAACATGACTACAGAATAAGGCTGAAGTGATGGATAACTGCATAACAGGTTTATGGTTCTCCTGACAGGCACACATGAGGTTCTGGTGAAGGATGGATACATTAAAAGGTGTGAGAGTGAGAATGTTTAATTGTTTAGTTTTCCACATCCTTCTTTCACTGTCTGTTTTAATTAATTTCAAAATAAAAAGACAAACGCATAGTCGCTCCAGCAACAGTGGGGTTAAAATGTTCTCTCGGTGCATTTTCCAGATCAAGTGAACAATACTTTGGCTTTGAAATTTTAAAACCCCTCTGTCTTGGTAATGACTGAACTGGATAATTAACTATCAAGGCAAATCAGCAAGCAGTCAATCAAAGCAGCAGTTTTTTCTTTCTTTTAACTGAGGTCAGGGGGGCAAGTACAAAGGCACTGTGAACATTTCATGTGCTCCTGAGGAGCGATATCAGTTGAAAATGCGTGTTACCTCCAGACAGTGTTTGGTAAATGTGCCCCATGTGTGATTCTCTTAAGTTTGCCCTCTCCTGCTGACCTCTAACCTCTGCTCTCTGTACTCCAGGTCGGAGTCGCCGTGCAAACACAGATGAAGCGCATCACCTTTCGCCAGCACGGCACAGGTAAGCCTGGCCCTAACCGAGCTGCTGGACCAGGGGTCAGGCTTGTGGCCCAGCATGCAACTGGTCTCGGTCACATTGGGTCCTCACACCCCAGAGATGAGCTTGCAGACAGACGTCGTCTGAGACCTTTGATGTGCTGCTGCGAGAGTTTCTGTTACTGTGCTTTTAATTACGTCCAGCAGCTGCCTCTTCCTGGTCAGCAACTCCACTATCTGCCTTAATCTCTTGCAGGTGGCCATCACAAACACAACAAAATCAAAAAACCAGCCGCTACTCTCAGGTCCGCGGCGTCCAGGGAGGAGCCGCCGCCGCTGCCGCATCATGCTTCCCTCTGTTTGGCACAAACAAGCCTGATGCACAGAGCCTGAGCTAACACAGCCCTGTTGCAGTGAGACATGGTTAAGATTCACAGTTCTATCACTATGACCAGCATGTTCCCAGCTTACAGCCAAGCTGGTGTGAAATTATGCAAATATATGCTTCCCGTCTATCATCTTTTGGCAAATTTGATGGCCCAATTTCTTAAACATTATCCTTTATAGATTCATTAGCAGGTTTGTGTGTGGTAAAACGTTGGGGCAAACTTTCACAATGGCACGAAATGTGCTTCTCTGGTGAACTCAGAAAATGTTTCAAGTTCTAGTAAAGTTGAGCTCAATCTACGAAAAATATTGTTACAACTGAAGCTATCCACCGCTTGAACAGTATAGCCAGAAGACGTGAACAATAGGCATTTATACACATGATGTTAGCTTTAAAAACAATTAGTAACATCTTACATCTAAAATTATATCCAGTTCTGACTACATAAAACAACTGTAAAAAATGATGATTTGAAAAGCTTTACCCCAACAGTATTTGTAAATGCCTTTAGAGCTTTTAATTTTAAGATGCTTCAAAAATTCGACCAAGTGCTCTGCCGTTAACTCAGATTTGCTTTTGTTTCTTCAAAGGTCCAATTTTTTTTTCATTGTATTCTGCATTGCCAGACAAGTGCAGTCAACTGAGTTTCTCATGTAAAATGTTGTGAATTTAGCTCAAAATTCATCTAACATCCACCTGTCTTTGTCACTCCCAAGTTAGTAGACTGCTGCACTGAACTTGACTAAAGATGAAATATGGGAGGCTGGTTAGGCATACTAATACCCTGGATTCATTAAATTAATAGGGGTCTTATTCCCCTTACCATGGGTTCACAGATGCCCTTTGAGTTTGCCGGGGCTAGAGGGTGCGCAGCACTTTGAAAGCCCTTACCGGCATATCGAGTGCATTTTAATACAGTCCTTTTGAGGCTCCTGGTAGGATGCAGAGTAACTCCTCGCCTTTAAGTTCCCGCACCTCTCCATGTGATCTCGTCAGATAGCCACGGCTGTGTCAGATCAGGCCCAGGCTGCACATACTCTAGGGGGATGGGGAGGGCCATGCAAGGCAAATTAGACCAGCGGTGTACATTTCTAAGTAGAGGCCATTCTTTCCTGAAGACGTGAGTCCTTGAGAAGCGAGCGCTCAGGAGTGCTTTGATGTGGAAAGGTGCCCAGTTTAAGGTTCTGAAACAGGAGGCTTTGGGAGAGATTCAGTAGGATTCCCTTCGGTGATCAGCAGGGGAGGCTGCCCTCTCGTTGGTCAACTGCATATACTGTACAGATTTAATTACGGTGAGAATGAAGTGCGTGGTCCAAAGAAATCCTTGATGCTGCCCGTTATGACTGTCACAGTATATTCAAAACCATCAAGCCACAATAAGAGCCGAGCATGGTGATCACAGCCCCGAAAAAAAATCAAAGAGGCTTCTGAACACAACAACAAAAGGAAATGCTGTGAATGTTCTGGGAAAACAATATTGTTTTCCACTGCAGTTGTGCCTTTGCTAATCTTTCCCATTTTTAATGCACAGAATAGGCACAAGGACGAATAGCAAAGGATTTCAATGACAGCACAACACATATTCTACAGCTCGTTTCGGTCTATGAGCTTCAAAAATAGGTTTAATTAACAGGCACAGAATATAGGGATGGCTCATATCCATCGCAATATCCTTTTACCAAACACGAACACAACAGCCTTCTCAACAAAGACACTACAAAGACACAGCGACTGATTCATAGCACTTTGCCTTATGTTAATGTATGCAATGGCTGTATTCGCCACCATAATTGAGTTTAGATTAATTAAATCAAATTAATTAAATAATCAACCCATAGCTGTTAACAAGGTTCTTGCTGTCACCTTGTATTTGTTTACAGGCAAACTAAGTGATTTTGAAGCAATGCTGTTTGCAGCTGCAGAGATTGTGGCTTGGTTAGAAACCAGGCACGCACCCCACCCCGACCCCAACATTTTAAAAAGGGTTTTTTTTCCCTTTGGTCTTTGCACAGTGGTGTGGCATCTATGGCTCACAGGTGGGAGCCTGCCTCTACCAAATAAGCTTCCTCACTAAGGACGGGATTTGGCGCTGTTATTTTTCTATTAGGGCGGAATAATGTTAAGCCTTCTGAGGCCATCTTTCTGTTGCTATGGTAGCCCATATTTCCTGCAGGTTTGAGACCCTGAGTGACTAGAGTGCAAAGCCAAATACCACAGACCCTGTGAGGATCAGAAAAGTGGCCTTACAATTATGGAAAACAGCTCGAAAATGACCGGACCTTTGTAAGACAGAGTGACAAGTTTATTGAGCTCTCTTTTTTTTCCAATTCATCATGTCAGGAGCGAATTCAAAAATCACTTGTCACATCTCCAAGTGCACGTCTCCACGCCCATCTGTTGGTTTATACACCAGTTGGAATGGAAATTTCTCTCCCTTTGGCCAAAATGTTAAGTCTTTTTGAGAAAAAAAAACACTCGCTAATTTACTGATATTTACAGATGAGGCGCGTGCTGTCCTAATAAAAGCAAAAGCCACATTATAGCCAAGTAAACTTACTAATAACAAGCTCACAAGAAAAATTTAATACTTTACCAGACATTTCCGGTGACTTACCTTGACTGAAAGACGGGAAAGCTTGCTTGCTTGCCTCACAACAACAGGAAGTTAGATTGATTAACAGAAACATATTTTAGCGTCAGCAGAGTAATCAATGTTCATCTTATTTAATATTTGATTAGAAAATAAAAATAATATATAAGAATAGATGACTGCATGTCCAACGAGAACATACGTTTTGTAAATGTTTTATTCTGGGTGTCTCAAACTTTTACATAGCCATTTACTTATTACCACTAATTATAACTAAAGTAGTTGTAAAACATATCTCTAAATGTTGTGGAAAAAATAATGTGTGGGCTGCGCTATAGGATGGTGGTTTAAAATCATTTTATTAAAAAAAATAATTATCCTGCAGAATAATAATTTTGGCACCCCCATCAAAATTCCACACGCAGCCAAGTGTCATGTCATTTTAAATATTTGAATACAAATATTTTAGTCTAAAGTACAAAGGAAATTGAAAACATAATAAATAAAAATGCATAAAACACAGATTAATAACTTATATAACTTGCATAACAGCTTACATAATAATTTAAAATACATGTTGTATTTTAAAATATTATAATAATACATAAAAGGACAAGAGATAGCCTACCAATACATAATACAATAATTTAGAAAAACATCACAGACAGTGTGTATGTATGTATGTCTGTGTGTATGTGTCATAATTTTTTCTTGCAAATGTGGCCTATGCAGTCATATTTTGTGAGTCCTACAGAAGTTGCAAAGTTACCATAATAACTATTATGGCTAACTCATAGCCATAATATTTCTACTCTTTAATTTAATTACTAACGTAATTATTGATTTCTTTACATTAATAGCCTGGTTTGTATGGATATTATGTATCAAACTGTGCATAACAGTCCGCCGATTCAGATGATACCGGTTCTGTAACACGATCGCAAATCAAATAATACACATATGAAAATTAAATTAATTTCTTCAAAATTCGATTCCTTTTCAAAATCTATTATATTTTCACCTAATCTTATAACACCCACTGTCATTTCAGGAGGGTGGTGCTTATGGCAGTGATGTGTAGTTCATTTCTAATTGGTGGTGATGCCCCGTTCACTTAATGCCCTTTGGAGTTTATAGAGTTCGTTTTTAGATATAATTTATAAAATACATAAAATAACATGATTTTAATCGTTCGTTTAACCTTAATGTAAAATGCGTTGTGAATCTGATTCTTACTGGCGTCGATTTTTAAAGCAACTGTATTTTATCTGTTCTCTACTTTTTTCTCAGCCAACATGTTTGTTTCCTTTCCGTTAAAACAAAAATGTCAGGAGTGTAAAAAAAAATCAATCGCAGAGTTTGATCTTGAGACTGACAGCACTGAGGTCGCATCGCTCAACAGGATCCAAATGTGAAGGAGGAGAAGTATTTTGGGTAGGCTATCAGATTGCGCCATGGAAAAGTTACAGAGAGTATTTGACAGAACCTGTTGAACTTTACTCAGGGGGACTGTAAGCTATTTCCAAAACTTTAATGCTGCTTGGAACATTAACTCGTGGAGTCCTTTAACTTTGGATTGGAGATTCGCAGTTTTAAAAGATCAAATGCTCCCATTTCTTACTAAGCACACCAAGATGTCCTGCTGTTAAAAGGGCATTTTTGAGCTACCGCTTAACCAAGATGCTCAGATTTTGCTTTCCTTAATCTCTTTCTCCTCACTGCGTCCTTACACCCATTTCAAGTGCGCGGATGCAGGACTGACGCTTGATCTACCTGCGTTACGTTATCCGAACTCGAGTCTTTACCAGGTGACACTGATGTGGTGTGTCACCTACTGTTCGTCGAGTACGCGTAAATGCGCCAGGGTATCGCGCCTGTTCTGCCACCCTGCGCTCAGGTGTTTAAAGTCGCAGTTTTCCATACTTGGTTTAAGTTGACAAAAATGACATTCGGGCTTTAAGAGCTCCGTTGTCAATGTAGCGCTTAAAAGTTCTCTGGGAGTGTGATTAAACCCGCTTTGATGTAAAGGCCCCCAGAGAGCAGGTTTCAGGATTCTGCTCCACCTAACCCCTCTGCCTATGAAGAACCCCATTCCTCTGACTGCTAATGAACTCCCTTTGTGACATCTTATTTCCCTGCTCGGCTATATAAGAAGTTTTTAAACTATTGTTTTGTTTTATTTTATTTTACACCATTCTCATAAAATAGTGGTTTCGGCTGAACCTCACATATATGTAGCTTATATTTGCTGCTGTAGCCTAATTGGATTGAATAATAAACATTACGCTGTTATTGTGTCTATTAGCCTTCCGTACAGATGTGCCAGCCACTGAATCATTGAGCAATTTTGGCTAAATGATTATAGATTATATCATGTTTCGTTCTAATTTCATGCAATGAAAAGCCTCTGTAAATAAATGTATTAAATGTTTACTTTCTTATCCTTTTATTATCATGGTAGCGTTAAGGAAACGTTATTGTGAAGTGTGAGTTGTTGATTTAGTTAAAATATGCGTCTCTGATATATGAAAAGCCTGTGGAAAATAATCAAGTCATCTTTTGTTATTGTATCAAGAAGAAGCGTGTCTTGTGCTCTCCCACTGCGCAGCTCACCTGTGCAACCTGCGCTGCGTCTAACCGCTCTCCTGGACACCTGCATTAGTGCAGATTAAAGGAGGACATTTCATTTAGGCAGCTATAACTGACAGATACACAATAATTAGCTAACTTGGTAGAAAGGGGGTGGGGGCTGTTCATATGACATGGTAATGACAGATGTGTGGAAAAACAATGCCAATTATGATATAGATTGTATAAGTTCAGGGGAAACATAACGTTAAGCGATTTGGATTTTTTTATAAACATCCAATTGTTAAATTTCTTGTTAGCTTTTTTAGTAGTAACACCATTAGGTTTATGTCTTTATTAGACAACAAAAAGCTTTTTGTTCTTTGTTTTTTAAATAATTGTTTCTTTCTCTTTTTATTTATTTATTTTTTTAATAGTCGTGTTTGACGCAGTTAGGGTTTGGAAAGTAAATAAACTTAAATAAGGGTCTTCTGTACAATTTATGTCAAAAGCCTAATAATAAATGGAAAAAAAAACAAAAAACACTGCACATCTTTATTTTAATCTTGAGTTTTAAATAAAGTGCATCTGAATTGTTTCTTAGAAAATTGCGTGTCAGTTTTTAAAAACGTACTATGGTTTGTTTTGCAAAAGTGCCAAACCGCTTTAGAAACTCTGTCAAATAAATAGTCAAATATGGCCCATGGCGAAAATATTGTCATAGCCTACTTTACCCCCCATAACAAGGTCGATGAGTAGAATCAAATAAAGTTTCGTTTTTGTTTAATTTACATGGCTTAATGGAAAGAAAAGATTAAAATAAAGCGGTAAAGACATAAACTAAATCAGGTTTAAGTCATTATTTTTTAAACTTTAATATAAAGCAATAAGTCGGACAAAATTAAAAAATGCTCCAAAATGCTGTAAATACTCGTTATTAGATTTTAAAGATATGTAAGCCATGACGATGAAATTATATTTACAAAATAATCATGTTTCAAAAGTTCTTGCCTTTACTTCTAGTCACGGATCACGTGGAAAGCTACGCAGCATTACGTTACAAGGTTGTTTTATTTAATTTCCTTCAGTTTCCTAACTCTAAACAATTACTTTGACATGAATTGGTTTTCAAATCGCCGTTGGCACGCAGTAAAAAAGTGCCGATGATCAGGTCAGAGGACCCAGTCAATGACACTGTTGAAGAGCAAGCCAAAAAAGTCTTCTGTCAACGCATAATTGACCGTTTCGATTTAATAAGATGCTCCAATTCTGTAGGAGATAAAAGGCAAGGCCCTCTTTTACACCATGTCAACACAACCCTATGCATTGTGTAAATTACTTGGATTATCTCGCCTTTGTGAGCAGAACAGTGGACCCTCAATATACACACAAGACTTAATTCAAGTCTTCTCCCAGGCCACTCGAGCTTAACTTCTAACACCAAATTTAAGGACATGTCACCCATTCATTATTCAGACAGCACTGAAACAAACGAACAAGACTGTTTCTTGATTATTTGTTTGTGACAGTCTGCAGCATGCAGGGTAAATTAGCAGCTTTATTAAGTAAACATTTTACTTTATTAATCTTTTCTACATCCACAACATCCCTTTCTGCGTATCATTCAATATTATTTCATACGATATTTATTTCATTTGTATTTACCCCAGTGGCATTGTACTGGAAAGCACAGTAAAGTTGTTTACGCTGATAGCACACTGACAACAGACAAATATTTGCTGTACGAATTGAACAGCCCTAAGGTTTCTCGTTGTTTATTTAAATTTCCCTCGGGCTTCCTGCAACCGACATCCGGGTCTGATGCCAAATCTCCTCTGATAATCAAATATATCTTTATTGGTTTGTCAAATTGGGTCTTACTGTGTCACTTCACTTTGTTAGACTGAGATCTATCTCCATTTGAGTAATAATTTTGATGATGGATTGTCTGGCGCACTTATAATCACAAGAATCCAGTCGCATTAAAAAAATATTTAAGAGACATTTAAACGAAATAAGAAATAAGTAGTTTTCTACACTTTCAGAAATAAAGCTACAAAAGCTATCACTGTGGCGGTACCTTTTCAAAAGGGTATACTTTTGTACTTTTTAGGTTCAAATGCGCACATTAATATGTCCATAACAAAATGGACTCTTTAGGTACAAACATGTACCTTTTGAAAAGGTCCGGCCCCAGCTTCTGTACCTTTTTTCTGAGAGGATTTAAAGTTGTTAAAGCAGGTTTTAAAACAGGGTTTAGGGGGATTTGGTGACTTTTAAAAACGCAAATAAAGGAAACTTGTTTCCTTAAGAAAACGAATGAGTCTATAAACGTGCAAGGTTCATTGCAGTTCATGGAGCATAGCTGGACATTGCATGCACTTCCAAACACCTGTTACTTCCTGTCAGTCCACAAACTTATAGCTACATCTAATTATACACTGTTTTGTAAATCATATGGTCAAGTAAATGTTTCGAAATGTAAACTAAGTAAATGAGAATCCAGTCCGCAGGTGTTGTTCTTGAATTAGAAAGAGTACCGAACACAACTTAAAGGGGACGTGCACAGATCTGTCAGGGTCCGCCATAAACACGCGAGTGAAGTCCAAGAAGGTCCGCTAATTAGTAGCCTGTCTCTCTGGAGGATTTACACGTCCTGCGTTGCCAAATGTCTGTTTTAGTTGTGGGCCTGCATCAATTCAGGGAACATTTCAATTGGGCACAAAAAGACTGTCCTTTAAGGGTTTAAAGAAGGAACATGCCTACATCACAACCTACTGAAATTATTAAAGCAGGATAGTATCGAGTTACTGACCAATGCGTGTGCAAATATGTATTCTGTACAGGTTTGACATCCCAGGGATGGGATTGGTCCTTTTATTATAAGATGAATAAAAAGCTCATATATGAACTGGCATGGTGTTTGTTGTTTCTGCTCACTATTTGCATGGAATTTCAGTTCCTGTCTAAGTTTAAGAATCCCTGAGGTGTACTTACAATTTGGAAGTAGAGCATGCATTAAATTGTGATGTTTACTAGAGTCTGCATGCAAGGTCCATAAATGTTAGTTGTTGTCAATGTTAGTTTCATACAGACCTGGCCTCTGTATAATTTACAGAATTTTTACACCCTTCTGATGTAAACATTAACTTTTTATATAATTAACTTACCTCTTAGCAATAATTTCACACTTTCCCTTTGCTGTAGTACTGTGTTATTCTCATATGCTCTTCCTCTTCCCAGATGTTTTCTGTTTTCATTGTCAGTGTTTGAAGTCTCTGCTGTTTTCTGGATGTTTTGGATAAGATTTTTCATGTAGGACTCATTCTCGTAAAGAGTAAGTGTTATTGTCAGAGTGAAAATATTAAGAATTCATCAAAAGTCAAATCAGGACTGAGGACATACCCAAGAGATCTCGTGAAAGATGTGTTGTAACGAATAAGCAAGCTGGAAAGTAAATTGCCCGCTGTGAGCTACAAAGAAACAAGTAATTTGCTGTGTTATCAGTTTACCTGCACATTCTTCAATACAGATGTTGCAACATTCTGTGTATGTTTTAGATTTTTCTCGTTGGTTGTCAGATTTTTAAATATTCAGATAATAAATATTCAAGGATTAAATAATTGCCTGTGCAACCTAACAAAATGCAGACTGTATTTTTATTAACCCTTTTTTATTACTTGTATTTTGATTAAATAAAGATCTGAATAAAAAGGTCTATGGTGCAGTTATGGCTCATGGTCCTTTCCCAGTCCTCTCCTGTGCTGTCTCTTGGTCTGATAAAATAAAAAAGAAGTCACTGTTGACTGAAAATCCCAAATTTTATCTCGAAATCACTTTTGTAAGTCAGACTTTTTCAATGAATTGAACGATATGATTCACAAAGCCAAGCTGACTGAACTATTCCCAAATCCACCTTTCCAAAAACCACAGATTTAGAACAACATGAGAGCCAGAGAGTAAATGAAGCCGGAATTTTTGGGGTGAAGGGTCAGATCACTGTAGAGATGATATAGATATTTACTCAAAATTTGACTTAAAACACCCACAGAAATCTTTTACCCCAACACAAGGTCATGCATTTCAAAATATAATATTGAGTTGATTATCAAAAATGTAGTGACGCACTTGTGTCTTGCACTTTTCCAGTCATACATAAGGTTACTTTATTTTGATGTTAAGTTCTAATCCTTGTTTGAAAGAAAACAGTAAAATGTATCCAGCTTCCCTTCTATTCGTATGTGTGTTGTCTCTGGCCCCCATTAGTTGGGTTTAAAGGTTTAACCTCTATGTCAGAGAGCCACATGCTCTACTCACACCAGGCCTCATTCCTCCTATGGCACGTTAGTGTTTCTTTTCCCCTCCCACACATTTGTCCTAAGAGGGCAATTAAGGAAACAAACGTTTTTCCCCAGATTAGGCGGCTGCCAGCTTTGCATACTAATGTAATGCCAAGTGGTAACAAATAGTGAATGCTCTTAATTACAGGCACTATTTTCAATCAGAAAGTGCTCAATTTCCCAGGATGAGGTCACCGTGGCAGGGGGGAAAACTCCATAACCTGAAAGAGTACAGAGACAGTCATCTTTATATGTATGTGTGAGTGTATGTTTCATAGAGAGGGACAGTGGGGGAGAGAGATGGTGAGAGATGAAAAAAGATGGAAGGGGGAAGGGGGCAGATTGAGAGACAGAGAAAGAGAAAGTGAATGAGAGCAATATAGGAGGAGTGTGAGTGAAAAACAGAAGGGTTAAAAAGGGAGAGAGCTCAAACAACATATGCAGATGCAAACCCTTTTATCGGCCCCGGGCTTCGCAGTGTGAGTACAGAATGTGATGTGTAGCACTACAATTACCTTTCAATCACGGACCAACTGCTTAATGTATGACTTATATGCAACATGGCACTCCACATCTAGCTGGAGATCAAAAGCCGCCTCCAGTCGAGTAATTTAACACAATTACAGATCTGCTACCACCTATAATGTAAAGGAAATCGGTAAAGCAATACCCTGACCACCATAAACTGTAATAGCTCAAGAAAGCTTACCACTGCTAACCACATATATCTTCCTCCATTGTGAGAGATGAAATAATAATAAGCGTTAAAGAGATTTGTGCTGTAGTCTGTGAACGCGAGCTGTGATTGATGGACGTGTGGTGGGTTTTTAGCTGCAGGATTTCAATCGGAAAAGAGGTTAATACAGTGACATAAGCTTTATTAATTCACAAGCAAGGATCCATGTATTATTACACATATATTACACATTTATTACAGCCGGTTCAAAGAAGATGCACAGCCATTACATCCGGACATACTTGAAGTACATGAGTGATTTGGACCTTCAAATTAAACAAGATGTAGTGATGACTTCCTTTCTACTGGTACACACCTCCGATGTTTTGCAGAGGTCATACAGGTTTGATATAACACGAGGGTGAGTAAATAATTTTACTTACTTAATTATTTGTATAATGTTTCTTCGATGATCTGATAACGGTGGATCAGTGTAACAGATTCAATGACCAGCGAATCCAGCGATCATTTTACAGTACATTTTCCCTGCATATCCACAACAGAAAGGAGAAGAGTAATGACAGATAAAATCACTCACAGTAGGAAGGAATAAAAATGACTTCAAAGATGGATTTGCACAGATTGTTCTTTTTATTATCATTAACAGTAATGTGATACACATGCCTCCGGTGACCTTTTCACAGTATTACATATTCCCAGCTGACTCATTCATTAGTATGGCAGCGCAAACAGAAGGCAGAACTCAGCCATCCATCTAGAGCGTGAGCGAGAGAGATAGAGAAGCAGCGAGAGAGGGAAAGAGTGGTGTGCGCGTGTGTGTGTGCGCGCGTGTCATGCAAGAGCTCTTAGCCCTGGAGGTTGGAGGAAGAGGCACTAAAGCGTTTCATTTGTGATTTGGCACATCTGACAAGATTCATCCGTGGTTGATCATATGCCTTCAATGAATACATTTTCCAGAATCAATGGGAGAGTACTGTAGAGCGCAATCAAAGGCACATTAATTGTCTGCTATCAAGAGCTCCATTTGGAAAAAAAGAAGCCCATCTGTGCCTTTTGCATCTGGCTGACAGGAGGAACACATGGTCGTTTTATATGTCAACAGCTATTAGCGGTGCATTTCAGCTAAATGACAAATAAAATATAGCAATAGGTTAAAATAAAGCCTCGCTGCTTCATAAAGCCACAACGAGGCACTGAACAGAAACTCGGTCGACTGAGAGCTCACACGGGACGCATGGATTTTCACTGTATATGCCAAGCAGATCAACTTCATGTACTTTTATTTCAGAGGCGCAATTAAAAAGACGTACAACTTCGGTCCAAACTGGCAGGAAACTTATCAGGAGCACAGGCTAATGTGGTGGCTAGCATGACTAACTGCAAAGCTCATTTCTTCTGCCGCGAATGAATTGTAAGCACTTTGTTTCCATGCCTTGGCCCCATGTTTACTCAATGAGATTTTACACTTGAATGGCACTTGGTCTCCTTTTCTCCACTGCAATATTTCCAGTCATGGCCCCATGTTCTCTCTTCCCCAGCTCCCAAAGCGTCCTATTTTAACAAGCCAATAAACTCCGGAATGGGTGACATACTAATAAAAATGTAAACTTCTGGATAGGTTACGGGTTACTGACAGTGTGTGAATGTATGTGTGCGCGTGTGTGAAAGAGGGAGAGAGACAGTGAGAAAGTGTGTGTGCACGCGTGGCTCTATCCTGGTCAGATGCTTCATTTCGAGAGCAGTGGAACATACTCCTGAGCCTCCTGGTTGGATTTGTTGGAATGTGTGAGAGGGAGGATTTTAGCGCCATGAGCCCAACGCCAAAGAGATGCAGACTTCACGCCATCTGTCTCCCCCTTCACTCCTCTACTTGCCAAACTTGCCTTTTTTCTCTCTTTCTCTCTGTGTCTCTCATTGCGTCCCCTTTCATCCCTCATCACACAAGTAAGGGACATAGAAGGATCAAGTCTTCGTCTGCAGGGCTCCGGCAGTTGAAGCGCTTCACAGCGATATTAAAAACCCCTCTGAGTTGTTCATTTTCATTAGTGGCCCGAGAAATGACATTTAATTAGACTGTATTAGCCTGTTCAGAGTATTGACAGCTGCATGAAAATAATTGCCTGTTCTTTCACCATATGACCAACATTTTGCTGAAGGGAGCCACAGTGTTCATATGGGAAACATTTTATGAATAAATATATGTTCCACAATAATTGGCTATCTACTGTCTGCTGAAATTAATCATAAAAAAAGAAAGAAATAAGCTCACTGAATTATAATCATTTGAATTAAAGGCCTAGTTCATTCAAACATGACAATTCCCCCATCATGTTTCAAAACTGTAGCACTTTCTTTCTTCGGATGAACACAAAAAATGTACAATGTTTTTGTTTGCCATTGACTTTAGTGACCCTTCTAAATTTATCCATTTGTGTTCAGCAGAAGAAAGAAACTGCTAATAATATGAACAGAATTTCAATTTCAATACTCTTTGAGGAATTACTGCATTTTAAGAGGCCCATTTAAAGTGAAAACATGCATTTGGGGCAAAGTTTGTACTTTTGGTATTAAAATATGCCTATCAACAGCTAAGACGCTTCCTCTGCATCCAGTGACAGGAAGCAAAATCCCAGCTAGTACAATCCACACATTAGGCTTGCTCACATGCGTAAAGAGATGTGGAATCAGTGTTGCCTCATTAAAACCAGACCAGATCATCTCATCAGATGAAGCAAAGTGCTCTGATGGGTTGACCTCTGGCCCTCTCCCCATGTGGGCTGCTGGGCCGAGGCAGAGCCAGCTCATACCCTTCCCGGGTCCCAGACAGCATACCCAGCCAGCTGAAGGAAGAGGAGGCAGTGGTGGCCCAGGCGGCCCATGACCCTCGCTGAGCTCCAGGTGGCAGCGAGACAAGCAGGGGGCCTTTGATGCCGACCTCCGGTCATTCTGCTCGAATGGATCTTACCATTGATCTGGCCTGCCATGGTAGGGAGGGGTGCCAGGTGCCCCCGGTGCGGTAGAAGATGAAGCACAAGCTGGAGTAGCGCTGGAGGTACGCTGACCCCACGGTTCAGCAAGGCCAGATTTCAGCAGCCAAACTGGAACGCCTGCCTCATGGCAGACAGACAAGGAAGAGCTGGTGGATCAAGAGGGGTAAAGTATTTAATGTCTTCTGCAACTAGTGCCGCTGCTCTGCAATTTTATGTTATACTTATCTTACACAGGTATGTGTCAATATTGCTCAATATTGCAATATTGCTTAATGTCAATGAACATTAAGCAATAGAGGGTGTGTGTGTGTGGGGGGGTCTTATAATTGTAATGTAAGGGTTTCAATTCACCCCAAAATAAAACCTCTGTCTTCATTTACTTATGTTTTTCCAAATTTGTGTTCTTCAAAGCATTCTTAAAATATATCTTCTTTTGCATAATTAAGACAGACATGTAAGTTTGGAACATTGTGCGATACAATGTACATTGAAGAATAGCCAAACAGTTTGACGGTAGCCTTCAACGTTCATAGTATTTAGTCAATGGCTTCTTTCCCATACTATAAAAGTCAAAACTAACATTCTTCAAAATATCTTCTTTTGTGCTCAAAAGAAGAAAGACACACATACAGGTTTGGAACAACATAATGATTTTCATTTTGGGGTGAACCATCCCTTTAATACAATGTGATTGTATATTTATAATGTTTAAAAAGAAAGTTTATCCTTTCATATATAAAATTAAATGATACAACCACATGGAAACACACACACACACAAACTTAGAGACAAAAAATCATAAAACAAACTGTAAAGAAAACAGAAAAAATGCATGCAAATATTTTCCCCTATGCAGTCTGTGCTACATCTTCATTTACTCACATCACTTCATAAGCACATATTCTGAACAGGGTGTAAAATCATCCCATTCCCTCAGATGCTGCCATAACATTGGGAATAAGCAGATTTAAAACATGCGAGACATGTCACCTGTGTTCTTGAGCCCCTTTTTGCCCCCTCATCTGGTAGTCTATATGCCCTCTAATCACTAGTCCATAAACACAGTCCCGAAGACCTGCATTAAAGACTGAGAAGAGAGTGAGAGAAAACAGCATCCAAAGAGTCAGAGGTAGCCTGTGTGGTATTATTAATAAGGCATTAAAAAAAAGAGAGCACTTCAAAGCATACAGGAGCCATGCTATCGTACATGAAAGTAACATAGTATGGCTTAATGTCTCCTAAGGCGTCTTATGGTGATGCAGCTTTGATTTGAAATGCATTGTGTAGCAAATGGATTTGCACTAGTGGAGAGTGAGGACGCTGTGTGGGAACACGCCATAATTTAAAACCTGACCTCACAAGCTCTTCAAAGCATTCGTGAGTTAAGATGTTTGGAACTCGATGATGGGGTTTCACTACATAAACAAGACCTGACCACACTCAGAGGTTCCAGTGTTGTTGTTGTTACAATTTTTTTTTTCCTTTTTCTGAGTACACTTTCCCTGTAGGAAATAGCCGTATGGACCAAGGAGAAGCTGAATGGTATTTATGAGGAGAATACAAGCCTGAGGAGATCATTAAGAATTTTTAGCATTTTTTTTTTTCCATCCACAGTTAAAATCATTAACCACCCAAAATCAAACCTCTGCCTTAGCCTCAGTCTTAGCAGAATAGAAAGGCTCTGGGATGCTACAGCACCGCATGCTGTTCTGACAGAGGATGTCTTAATCACTGAGGATAATCAGGCTTATTTAGCTGCTGAGAATTACGGGCAGAAATTTTAAATGATAAGCAAATGAGGCCGTTGAAAAGCCATGTCAAGGAGGTGGCGCAGCCGATTAGCCTACTAGCGCTTTTCAGCATGGACAACGCCCTGGAGTATAGGGTCATTCTTCCAATAGGACTCAACTGCTGGTTGACAATACTAAATGTTCCCACCTTGCCTCTTGGAAACAAGACGCTTACAGACGGATTGGGGGTGGGAATTCTGTCTCACGTTTGCTTCCCCTGGCAAATGACACACTTCATGGTTAAAAAATGTTGGGTCCCTGAACAGACTTCACAGTTATATAAATAAAATGTGTGGCATAGGGACAAAAATGGTCATACTTAATCCCACTTTGAACCCCAATTAAGGAACTGATGAAAGCCTTCCCACCCCCATGCCTTCTGTATCATAATCGTTTTCTTTTTCCTAAAATGCCATGTACACCGTCACGTACATAAATTACCTTTCACATATTTGTTTATGAAAAACGATAGGACTCCCGATGGCCTCACACGTCACCTTAAACAGCACGAGAAGAAAACACAAAGCACTACCATTCACTGACAGAATGAGAAATGTGACTCGCTCAGATGCAAAGGGTTTATCAAGTCCGTATGGCTTTTTCAAAGACAAATTTTATTCTCAGACAATAGTATTTAGATAGAATAGTAACAGATTCAGGCATCACACTAACCACAAAAACCAAGAGTGACATTAAAGTAACCTAAATGACTGTTGTCTGTCATAAATAGAAACATCAGTTACAGCAAATTACACCAAAACAATGAAGAGTTTGTTTTGATTCTTCCTCTTCATCCCGTATATTGTGATTCCTTTAGTTTTATTTCCCTTGTAAACTTAACTCTGTGGGATGCTATAATATTCTATAGCCTACAGATATTGTTCTTGATATCCCTGCTTTTGTTTACTTGCGTCGTCGAAACACACTATTTTTTTTTTTTTCACACCACAGGACATACCAGCAAAGCATTATTTCTCTGTGAGCATAAACTTCAAAAATGTTTTCAATACACATTTCACTTTATGTAAAATTCTAAATAAGACAGCTCTGTGGGTGCCCCATGACCCTGAAAATCCACTGCAGCTCTATTATTTGTCTAGCGAGCTGCGGGCGTCCCAAGTTTCTTAGGAGATAAGCAATCCTGGCTCTATCAAAAAATACAAAGCTTAATGTGTCAGAGAAGGATAAGGAAAAAAGCAAAATGAGGAGATTTGTGCAAATCAAACTGACTAAGACAGAGAAATGAGGTAGAAAAACAGGATAAAAGGAGACGGTACGCTTGCACGTAACCCCAATAACACCATGTTTAGTTGTAGGGTAAAACATACCATCCTGTGTATCCAAAGCAATAAAATAATTTCTTTGTGCACTTCACTCAACTTAACACTTTTTAAAGCATATTGTCAAACCTGACCAAAAAACAACGTGCTGATTCAATGAAACGCTTGGACATGGGCGATTAAAAGGGGTGCTAGCTTTTCGGGGCAGATGAAAATTGGGGTTTTCGAGGGCTTTGGGAAACAGGGAGGGCGATAGGAGGAGGGGGAAATGAAAGGAAAATGCCAGTAGTGCCCACTCAGCTATTTTCCCAGTCAAGATCAAAGACAGCGATGGACTGGCCGCACCGCGGGAAACTTGAAATGTGCCCTGCCTTTGTTTGCTGTTGCTAGGAGACTTTGAGACAGCCAAAAGTGTTTTCAGAAAGCTACAGGATCAAAAACACGTCAAATATATATTTTAAGACTGTCATGTTTGAGACTAGGCATTGCAGTTTAACAAGCCATTCAGCAAGCACAATAAATACTGATTTAACGAAATAACGTGTATTGATCATAAGAAGCAGCAGTCGTTCTCTCTCTTCTCACGTTTTAATAACAGAAAAAGCTGGAAAAGTGGCACTCAGGAGTTCAGTTTTGCCTTTTTTCCCCATAAGTATGTAACCTATCCTGAGCTAGTAATACCTTCAGAGCTTACACTATAGTTTTATGTCGGCTTCTGTGTGCAAGAGAGAGAGAGAGCAAGAGCGAGAGAGGGAGATTAATCATCAGAGCATGTATATTTCCTCCACTTAAGCAACAATTCCATTAATGGGTGTCTTGAGTGCGTGTTACTGGGAGCTCATTAGCCATTATTAGTCTAACACTCAAATAAATGTCAGAATGTGCTGAGCAAGAGCTGCTGGTAATAGGCCCTGGGTATTATCAAGACTGCTCATTTAGAAATGTGTGTCATATCTGATAAAGAAAATTGTGAACTGCAGTGTGGTGATCATGAACTTCTTTTATACTTACTATACGTGAAGTAATTAAGGCTGTGCAGGTTCAGTCTGACGCCATCTTAAGTGTGGCTTGCTAAGTGCTCAAGGCCCATTGAAATAACTAGATTGGCTCATGAAGAATAAATAGCCAAGTAAGCGTATGCATCTAAATCCTTGCAGTTACTTAACCTGAATATATGAGAATGCTGAGCCCAGACTCGCACAAGTGGGAAGGAATTCTATTCTGTCTCTGGACAGCATCCATGCCCTTGAGTGAGGCAGTGTACCTGGGACACAGCTCACCAATCCTCTTGCACAACATCACACCCCACCCAACTGAACTTGAACTTTCTTTGCTCACTATAAATCACCCGTATTCATTTTGATGACTTGCTTTATGCTGTCAGGTAACGCACATTTATAACACAAATGTTGCATTTTATTAGTATCAATTCCCATTCAAGTAAATAGGTCTGGATTAAAACTTGTGAAATATGGACCAAATGCCCATAATGTAGCATGCCACTTCAACCATATGTAATAATGCATATGCACTTTTCTTGCTATGTTTCATGAACCATGTAAAACGAGCATTTCATAACCATATATTAATAATAATCTTAATTATAGATGGCTCATGCACTCCAGATCCCTAGTACCACCATTTATTTTCACATTGAACTAAATCTGTACAACTAAATCACGTTTGGATTACTTTAATAGAAAGGCTAGAAAATATAGGTGTAATAAATGCATTTGATTAAATTTGCTACATATTGACTATGTAGAGTCAACATCATACACTTAGATGGCTCAGTTGGTGGCGCTGAATTTTTTTTTGTATACCCTTTACAACACACTGTAAAACATGACTGTGATACAAACACGGTAAATGGTTAATGCTTAATGTAAAATTCCTGTTAAATTTACAGAGAGACACCGTAAACTGACATTACCAGAATTCTCTGCATTGCATTTTACATTTTTGCATTGCATTTGAAATAACTATGTTTCTTCTTAGCTTTTATGTATCCGTTATGTTTATTGGGGTTGTATGTTACAAGTAATGTTGTTAAATGAATATTTATTGCACATTTCAGTTTAATAATTCTTACCATGATGGTGTTTAGTGTTTTGTGTGAATAAGACAGATCACCTTCTATAGATGTTACTATTTAAAGCTACTTGTGATGAGCCTTGGTTCATCATGTGACTTTTTCATCATCACCTGCATTTGGTGCTTATCAGTGTATTTCTAAGGTATCAAGTACATTTCACTACTATAATAGGTTGGCATATTAACATTTTATCAGTTATTACACAGTTTTCAATAGAAATTAAGGTATTAAACTGTAAGTTTAACATAAAACCATTAAACAAAAAATGCTGTTACTGTATTTTTCGCGGTTTTATTCTGGCAACCACAGCTGCCGTTTTTTACCGTAAATTTTACAGATTTTTTTCAGTGTACACATTGTTTTAAGCAGCTTTACATGCGCCGCATTTGCATATTTTTAAATGGCCACCATCAGCCAATCAAATTTCAGCAACGCAATTAGATGTCTAAAAAAAAGAATTTCATCACGTTGGACAGAAGGTGGCGACATAAAAGCTACGATAAATTATATTTTTATGTAATGCAATTGTAGGCTAAATATAGTACATAGGACAGTTTTATTGTTTTAGACAATAAATGAGTAAGGACTAAAAGGATTTTTGTACTTGGACCCGATAATTGCAGCTTACAGTTTTA
>JAUYWG010000048.1:14498147-14526758 GCA_034779775.1 Enteromius afrohamiltoni
ATTGTTTTAGACAATAAATGAGTAAGGACTAAAAGGATTTTTGTACTTGGACCCGATAATTGCAGCTTACAGTTTTATCTGTTATTGTTCACATGAGCGCAGTTGATGTATTAAGGTTGTAGAATCGACGTTTTACTTAATGGAAGAAACAACAGTGTGAGCGCCATGAGAGTCCAGCCGAGAGTGACCTTCATGTCTGGAACGATTAAGATTAGAATCGTGCAGCGTCTGCCTCTTGTTTTCAAGAGCTTGAGCCAACTGGCACAAGCCGAGTGTTCTCTCCCAGCTCTCCGTCTGCCGCAGCGACAATGACAACCAGTTACCGCATGGCGTGCAAAGATGACAAAAATACTTTCACGCCAAGGGATTTTATTCTGTCCAGGCAAACATCACGCGATTACCGAGAGCCGTCCACTCTTGCTCAAAATAACTGTTTTTAACGTAACGGTGCAAGGTTTTGATCGGAGAGATGCGTGTTGATTTTTGATTTTACAACATAAACCAATTTATTTAAACGCGTGAGAATACTGGTACTAATTTGAGATCATCTTAGCGTTCAGAGTCCAGAACATTTGTATGTGAACTACAGAAGTTGTTTAATATGCTGCAACTGTTGTCCGACGTGCATGCTATTGCCACCGGCGCTGAAGTCTCAGCGGAGAACATCTTACTGAAAAGCAAAAGCTATGCTCCGTTTGTTTACAATTTTTTTTCTCCGCGTCATTTCATGGCTGTCTCTTTCTACGCAGCGTTTAGTCTCAATAGGATAGAGCCTGTTCTGCTTCACGCACTTTAGTCTGGATCCTCCCCAGTGTGACATCATCTGTTGTACTTTAAGGGTTTCTAGTGCCACCTCTCAACAGCAACATCACTCACCTGGAATACCCGCCAAGAGACGTTCAGAAAGCACTGGTACTCTGGTAACAACACAATAAATCATTCAGAATAACAAAATGAGAGTAAAAATATGTTTTTTTTTTTCTCCTTTCTTTCTCTCTTTCTGTAAATCGAACTATTCAATGGGTCGTTTACTTGCAAATACATTTAAGAACATGCATGCTACCCTCTAAAACTATTTTAGAATGATTAATTATTACTAATTATTATAAAGCCTGGATTAATTAGGCTCATATTTATTGACATATTGATACATTTTAAAATGGTATTTCAAGAGGGGACAAAACAGAATAAACCAAGCGGTTATGAAGTCAAAACGGAGAAAAACTAAAGAAACCATGACCATTTTATAGGACATAAATTATTTGCGTTTAATGTAAATGTATATAGATTTGAGCCCAAAGCTAATGTTAATGGGTTTTGTTTTTCTTCTTCCAAATAGCTCCATTTAAAACCTATGAAACTACAGAGACATGCCAAAGAAAGCACCTTTTTACAGAAAACCAGACGTTCCCTCATATAGACTAGGCCTATACTAATTATGCTACATATTATATTGCATCAACAAAATAATTATTCTGCTTAATCAGTACCTTAAATAAAATGGGCGTATTTACACCAGGTCAACAGCAGATTCCTTCTATTATGCGACGGGCCGTGTGATAAACTGATTATATTGAAAGAACTCGCGTGCGTGTAAATTTAGGACGAAGTGCTGTTTAATTCACAATAATTAGAGAGAGGGGAAAACTTTAGTGTTTTTTTTTTCTTTGTGCCGAGCACAACTGGTTTATTTTTTCCAGCGTGTGACCGCTGTCTGAACCCTGAACCCCGTGGTGACAATAAAATGTTTCGGTTCTGCGGAATTCCATAAAAGCTCAAACGTTTATAACGTTGCGAGGCAAAAGGTGGTGGAAGAGAGAAAGATTTAGTAATGGTAATTAAGAGATGGGATTCTTGACTGAAAGGTCACTGAGGCCAGAGTTACTTCATCTCAGGGCACAGTCGTGGGTTAATCATTGGAGCCTGTATGACCCGTGGGCTGTATGGACGCAGAAAAATAAACGTCGTTCTAATAAACATGTAGAATATTTTTTTGAACGACGCTAAAATGGCGGTAACTCTCATTGCGTGAATGGTATAGAGAGCAATTCTTAATATATAACATCTTGGCATGGTCAAAATAAAGTAGTTAGACTATATATAGAGAGATAGCCTGCGTATTTTCGGTCCTCCAACCAGTTCAGATGCGTTTTTTTTCTTAATATAAGGCTAGCCTATCAAAAAGGCGTCAAGCTTTGTAGACTCAAGTGCGGCTGACGTCACAGCCTGAGAGTCACCCGCCGTGTGTACGCGTCTCTAAGTAAGGACTTATCTACAAAAAAAGTTCTGGCCGACAATGTGGGTGGACAGGGCGTGAAACTACTATCATCATCAGTTTTGAATGAAAGAAAGAAAACATATATACAACAAAAAGGGAGGCTCATTCCAATTCAGCTGCGTTGTTAGGACAACGAGAACCATCCCTCAGATGATTAGTTCCACTTCAAAAGAATTTACTTTCCGGCGGTGAAAACGTCCCCCTTTTGTGTCTGTACACAGAGTTTTCACTCGCAAAAAGACAACGACTAGTATGTTTAGTCAGTCTGTTTATTTTTTCTTCTGTTCACAGTACTGTTGTAGGCTATTAAATAAATAGAGGAGTCACCACAATGGCAGAGAAGTTCATAAACATGTATGGAAGATTTAGCAATCTTTTGTAGTCAAAGCACAATGCACTGGTCACATTCAAGTTGGGAAGGGGAGGCAACAATACTAGCTAAAGCAACAAGTTTTCCATGTACAGAAGTTTGGTCTTCAAGAATTTATATTCATGGCAGGACAATCCAATAATTAATCAATACTTATAAAAGATGAGGACTTTTCATCAGAATGTAGGCCTGTATGAAAATGCATGAAAAATATAAAACACAGCAAAACAATCAATAGAGCTTGAGTCAGGTTTGCTTTCATCTCAAAGCAATGTCAATAGCAACTGAAGTTTGTGTGCGCAAACTACAGAAACAAGCCATCTGACTCTGAAATAGACTGCAGAGTGCGGCAAAGGTTGATATCACGATAGAGTTACCGTTCACTCTCACAGAATCCTCTTTAAATCTATCACACCTTGCATCCCTGTCACGATATCATTTGACACTGTTCATTTGCCCGTTGACCCACATCAAAGTGCACTTCCCTCAGTAAATGTGTCCACTTAACTAAGTTTAGCTGTCTCACTTTAAGCTTGGAGTACAGCAAGTTGAGAGGACAGTATAGAGGCATTTGAGTGGGGTGCCAACAGGGGGCCTACATCTCTACAAGTTTGCATTAAAGGAATATAGGAATAGTTCACCCAAAAATGAAAATTCTGTCATTTCTTCAAGTAGTTCCCAACCTGTATGAATTTCTTTGTTCTGCTGAACACAAAGAAAGATATTTTAAAGAAAGAAGGTTTATAACCAGGCTGTTTTGGGTCACCATTGACTTCTATAGTAGGAAAAAAAATATTATGGAAGTCAATGGTGACCCAAAACATGCCTGGTTGTAAACTTTCTTCAAAATATCTTCCTTTGTGTTCGGCAGATCTGAACGTGTCAGTTTGTGTATGACTAACTGTAATTAATTTAATTTCCAATTTGAATGTATAACTTCATATCACATTTTCCTGTCTGTAATAAAAATCCTTTTATACAATATCTCTGCCAAATGTTTTTTTCTCTCTCTGTTTTGTAAAACATTCAGCAGGTTTTAGCCAATAAAAATATTTAATAAAGAGTATGCAGAACTTGCAGAGTTTGCCGTATCCTCTATGAATAAACAACCAAAACATAGACTGGAATAATATAGTGGTTAATAAACTATTTTAATCATATAACATTTAACATTTTCCACACTGGGAGGGACAAATGGTAATTAACTCCCTACAAATTAATATTTGTATATAATACAGCTGGAAAAGAGCCTGTGCAGACTGGTAATATCCTTGATAGGCCTATAATTAAATAACTTGACCTTACTAATATTATGACTGACAGTTTATCATCCTATTGTCATCACTGTCATTTACAATGAAGAATGCTTCAGGTCAAACCTTCATGTATGTCTGGTGTTATACACAAATGTAATTAAGGAAAGTGGTATTGTTTAGCCACTTTATCGGAAGTCCAACAATATATTTTCATTGATCTTTACATACAAATACACAACAAGAAATCCAAGATCAAAAGAGAGTGAAGTGCACATGAATAAATATAATTACATGTAAAGAAAAAAAAATCAAAGCATAATAGAGACATACACATTTCCTTAACCATTATAGAAGCAAGGTCTGACATATGAAAGAAAGAAAACATTCTTGACTTGAGCTCAACTAATTACTTCTTTCATCTATGCAATTAAAGGCTGAAATTTAATCCAAATAGTATAGCGCGTTTTGATATATCATCATACGCTCTTGCCTTCTAATCAACACAGCATATTAATATGTTCGTTGCACATTAATTCTCAGTTTGAATATCAGCGAACTGCTACTCATCGATACCAATCAGCTACTCAAGGTACAAGGTTCCTCACATAGCTTGGAGGACTAGTTGACATGTATGAGAAACCAGATCCTCCCTACAAATGGGTGGTAGATTTTTAGGATGGCAGAGGATGTTTTTAGGATGAAAAATGCCATTTAGCATACATCAAATTCTGTTTCTCTTAAAAAGTCACTTGTAAATGCATTATTTCACAATCTGATCTCCATGCATACATCACTGCTTTCTTTGGTTTTGGACCCCCAGGGCAACTAGGCCTATAGGTGATAAAATATGAGAGAACCAAAATGAGAGGCTAATGGTTTCATTTGGAAAATACTCAGGGCCAGGTCTAAAAGTAGAGCACCTCAGGTAAAACTGCTAACAGTGTCTAGTACTGTATGTGTTGCAGCCGTCCTAAAAAAATGTGTATTTTACATTGTAGATATAATATTTGGGTCACTAGGATTTCAGAGAGGGGGGAAAAGAAAAAAAAACTGGAAATAAAAATAAAGAAAAAATATGCAGTGCTGAGTAAAGATCTAAGGAGCCCAGTTGCTATTAAGGAAATTATTTGGGGAAAATAACTGCTCTGAAGATTAATTAACAGAGTTAGTTTCAACCGATTGAAAGGGAATATGGCCCCGCAAAAGCAGGCCTAATTATATTCAGCTCTTTTAGGCATTGTAAACAAAAATGCCACTGACTTGTTCAGAAGGCAGAGTAAAATGATAAACAAACCTATTATAGAGTTTATCAATATACTTAGTATCCAAAATCACTGGGTATTGTATTCAGAAAGATGATTATAATAGTGATATCTGGTTGGAACATGTACATGCAAATTGAATGGGTATATAAAACGCATTTCGATTTTGCATAATGGCTACTTGGTTAATCGTTCAACTGGTTTAAAATATCTCTTGACCTTTAACTCACTGGAGTTGCTAAGGTGGTGAGTATGGAGTCCTAACAAGCAGTAATTGTAGCGATAAAAGCCATGCAGCAAAAATCATGCAGCACTTAAATACTCACATGGGTAAAGGTTCACAAAAGCCCACCTTTACTCACTCCGGGCCCCTCCCTCCAGAAACCGCTCAACCAATCTCAATGTGAGACTGCAGTGACCTGATATCTTACAAGCCAAAGGGGATTTGTGCTGCCTTCACATCATGGCATACATTTTCATGAGACATGGCTTTTTTATTCTTTTAGCAGAATTTTTTGAACCCCTTCAGATATAAAATGAAATTACATAACTAACACTTTAACTGGAGGCGGGGTGGGGGGGTAATAAATTGTTACATTTACAACAGCTGTAATGCACGTTTATGCTAATGCAGGAGATACGGAGGATAAGCAGTGACAGATGTGTTTATTACCTTGTTTCTTTTCCTCTCTAATGTAGGGCTATAGTAATACATTCGATCCTTTCATGTGCACAGATTTTTTGTTACCCAAGCCAATCAATACATGTAATGATATGAATGATAGTAACTCTACATCTGTTTTAAAATAGTCCATGCTTCAAGACACAATCCAAAACGACCTTCATACATAAAGCTGTCCATGCAATTTGTGAAGTCTAAACATCATCTGACCAACACTAATATCAAAGACGAATCCTGCAAAAGCCGATATGATAAGCCTAACGGATCCAGATACTAGACTCAATTAATGACACCCATATTTATCTGTTTTGGTAAGCTAAGTGTGTGTTACCCAGTCTGACCAAGTCGGTCAACTTGTTGGTTTTACAATATCTATGGCTTCCTTGGTGGTGCTATTGTACCAAGCATATTTTGTAGCAGAGGTAGGCTGAAGGCTTTTTTTCCCCACCTCAATCTTCAATCTAGTTCTGCACCCTAGAGTGACGGGTCAGCACCAAACCAAATCCGATTTGTCCCAACCATTAATGTCACGGCCTTTAAGCTACATATCATCACAGAGAGTATGCTTGCTCAATCTGTAATTGAAATAGCTTGGGGAGAAACGCTGAGCCCCGGTTGGCCCCCTGAGCCTGCTTTATCCACTTCACCATCCATCACTGTTCACTATGGCCTCAAGGTGCTGGTGTAATGCTGTGAGGTTAACAGTGAGATCAACTTAAAGACGTGCACGCGCTCGTTTCCCTTTACCTGCACCCGCACGTGAGACACACAACAGCTAAAAACACATATAGTGATGGAAGCTGTGTCAGGTATAACTTCAGTTCATTTCTTGTGCTAGTTTGAAAGCGTTAATAGTTGCCGGCTCAGAGGAAGGCTGAACTTCAGTTGGGGAAGTGATCAGAAGGCCCATCTCTCCTTTAGATGTTGAGTTCACAGGATTGATTACACAGACCTCTTGTGATGCATCCGTCTACAGATGAAATTAAACACCCACTATTACACACTACTTTGAAACACCCTGGACCCTGATCAATGTGATTCCAGATTCAAAAGCACACTATAAAAGACAATGCATTTCATTAAAAATTCAAATGCGATATTTTGAGACAGCCCACTAATGGAAAACGATTGTGCTGAGGGAACCAAAAAGACAACGTTCATTCTAGGTCTGTGGGTCTCTTAAGTCCAAAGGAAGCTGCTGCTCAAACATTTGAGATCAAAGCAACTTTTTGCAAGCGTTCAAGATGGATTTTGTATTGCGGGTGGAAGTAGTACAAAAAAAAAAAAAAAAAAAAACTAATTTGGACTTTAAAAATGGAATGGAAACGAAAACTGTCTTTGTTAAGGCTATGACACTGCAGGAGCGGATAAATAAGCCCCACTGTGTCTTTTTAAGCATGTTCAGCTGGCCTCTCACATACGTGAAGGCTGCCAAAAATGCCCTTGCCAAGACGTGGAGGACACAGTACGTGCTCTCCAAGTAGATCTTTACCGAAAAGGATCTGGAAGCAACATCAGAATAATTGGGTGATGGCCATGGTCACCCTTCTGAAAGCATACACTGGTGCTCAGTGTCAGGGGCATCCTCAAAGTCGCCCCCTTTCAAATGGGGCAAATCCACAACACTTGCTAAAGTGGATTCAGTGACTAATGGTAGAAGAATTGTTCTCTTTGTTCTTCCCCCACTGGAACACTCGGGGTGTTGTGACCATGTCACATAAGTATACATAATAGTATACATAAGTATACTATTGCATACACCTGCAAGCCGATTGGCTGAGCTGCTGCCCTAAGATGCCTTCATCAGAAAAAAGTCTTATGTAAGGCATGGATAATGGATGAAAAAGAGGGTGCAAAAAAAGACTTGTCAAAGAAATGTCCATTGGGGTGAATTGCAATCCTAAAAATGCATCAAAAGACAGAAATGCATCAGATATTGGGCTAGGGAGAGCTTCCTCCTACTCCCAAACCGCAACTGTGCTGAATGGAAAAGCCCCATAGCAAAAGCCTCGCACTAGCCTCATTTTGGTGGACTTGCTGAGGTTTGACAAGAGAATGGAATGTCCGGCAAGTGAATAGATGGGTATTTAATAAGCTGTGGTACCAGCTGAGCTACACAGGGGGCTGGCACCACCACCACTGATTCAAGAACACTGCACTGCGAATGAAGATAGTAAGAAAACCAACCAATCAACTGACAGCACCGCTAGTGGTGCGAATCTAAAAGCTCAACATTTTTTTAATGCAAAAATCTATCAAAATTGACTACATTTTAAACAATGTTTCTCCCACAATTAAACAAATAGTTTACCCAAAAATAAAAACATCAAGTCAATGGCAACTTTCAATGAATGGATGAAAAAATCTTTTGTTTTGCAAATGAAATTACCAGCTTGGAATGACATGAAGACACGAGTCCATGATTTTTCCGTATTTTCTTAACATGTTGTAATTGTCAAGTTAGCGCTTAAGCATATCTAAATGAAACAAATGAGGCAAATTATCTTACAGAGATTCACAGGACGCTTGACAACAGAAAACACAACACTGTCTCTGAGTTCCGTGTCTTGCACGACTCTCACGTTTCATGTTTTTGATAGCCTCATTACAGCCTCACCTCTAAAATCAATTTGCCTGTGTCTGTAGCATCACTCTCAGTACACACTGGGTAAGCAGGAAAAGCATGTGCGCATGTGTGCGTGTGTGTGTGCGCCAAAACCCTCAAAGCCGGTTTGGAAAGACATAAATGAAAGCAAGACTAAGAAGAAAACACAGGATGGCTAAAAAAGGCAGTGAGTATGAATGGACGATGGCAGCTCTGTAAATGATCTGAAGGACGGAAGATCAAATATGGTGAGTTTTGTGATTTGAGATTCATGAAACATTGTGGCACCCACCTGCCACAGGACCACACTGCTGCACAGATTAAGGGGCCGGTATAAGGGAGTCATGGGAGAAGAGGGTAACCAGGAGCACAGGCAGAGCAGCAGATGAGAGAGTGAAAAAGTGGGCTGCTATATACAGGAGGGGGTTGGGATGAAAAGAAGCCCAAGTCAGGGAGCACCAACACCACTGGCTTGACCTGGGGACGACTGGAAAAGGCAGGAATCCAATTAAAATCACACCCCATCGGCCTGCACAGCCACCACCCCCTCACCAGGCTGACGCAACTTCACACTGCTCCTGCTAGATGTGTCATTTTGAGCAGGTGGAACGCAGCAGACACCGTGATCATATAGTCCTGGTCACACTTTGAGGATGCATTGGCGAAAAAGTCTAAGATACACTATCTGTAGAAAGAAAGTATAGATTAAGTGCGTAAATGCATGAAAAAAAAAAGTTGAATGTGTTACAAGCTGTCGCAATGTTATAGACAAAAATGCGAACTAACCTACGCCATACATCCTTGTTGCTAGGCAGAAAACACTCGGGAACAAGCATTAAAGAGAGACAGCGAAGCATCGTCTCATGCAGGGTACAATAACCGAATTTAAAAATCAACTAAAGTGTGTGCTCATCCAGATGCTCATGAGGAAATGCCATTTTTCTACTATTGGCAAAGCAAAGACATCATATTTTCAGCAAAGATAAAACAACATGCTTTAAAAAGGAGTTTAGGAAAGAATCTAAATTCTGGCAGATCAAAATGCACACCACCACTGCACTAGCAAAACCGAGTAAATATGGAACAGACTAAACACAGACACCTATTCAGGGATGTTTTTATACATAAATCCTCGTGAAGGTTGCTTTCAGAGAGTAAATCTAGGATGGAGTAAAACGAAAACCAAGAACTTTACAAAAACATACAAATGTAAACTTGTAATTTACTGGAATTTACTGTAAATTTAGAAATCAGATCATATGTATACTTATAGGATTGCATGAATGTAAAATTGAAGCTACGTAATAGTTATACAGTTCACTACAAATATTATTTTACATCCCATCACATTACACACACATGTATTTCAACCTAAAAAAAGCGCACATTAACACTGTAAAATTACTGGATTTCTAAAGAAGGTCAGTATCTGCTAATACTACAAGGTTATTAAGTAATTGTACGATAATGAGTCTTCAAGTATGATTTTGTCATTTGATATCAATCGCAGGATAGTTTGAGGAACAGAGATATCAAAACAGTCTAATATGTAATTTTCGAATTTTCTATTACCAGCAACACTACAACTAAATAAAATCATTGACATAAACAATAACAAACTTCAATGTGATTAATATGTTAAGTAGTTATATTGCTTTATATATGTAACAAAACTAATTAAAACATATTTTATTGTTTTTTATATCGTTTTCATATACATTTCTTGTCTAATATTGTTGTCATTTAAATGACAATATTTTTGTATATATATTAAAACCATACACACTACACATTATTTATCCTGGAAGGTAAGAGTCCAAACAAGTTGAGCATGGAAAATATTTTCTTTCTATTGCAGTTTACTCATAACGTGATTTAACATATTTGTGTTGTGAGTAGGATTATATTTTTATAGAAGAAAAAAAATCACAGTATCTACCTTAACAAATAAGACAGGATCAGATAAGATGAATTATGTTTTTAAGCATTTAACACACCCCGCTATGCAAGCATCTCTGTGTTAAACATCCCCTCTAATGATTAAACAAAGAAACTGCTCAGCTCAGTCAACCAAAGAACATGGCACATGGCAAATTCTATAGCAAATTTCCTCAAAACAAGACACAAACGTGCTTGCCTAGCATCAGACTGTCACAAATAAACTTCCTGTGTTCCTTTTTCATTATTATTTTCTGCTGCTCAATGATCCAGCAGTGGTTAAAATAGAAATAGAAAGTATTTCTTGTAATCGTCACACTTACAACACCATCCTTTGAAATCACCGCATCAGTCCAGCATTAATGGTGGGAGTTTTTTTACTTAGCCATATGACCTTTGTAAAGTTTTTCTCAATTGCTGAATGAATGAACTGAAAGTCACTGGTAGCCTCTTTTTGTCTATGGTCTCTTTCAAGCCCCAAATTGTCAAAATAAATAAATTAATCAATAAATAATACAGGCCCACTGTATTATTGCTCACCGATATTTCACCAGTTTCTCTTCATGAGTAAGTTGTGATGATTTCGGCACCATCTTTGACGGTGGGAATTGGACTCTTAAACTATGAATGAAATGCATTATTGCAATAACCAACAAGGAAAAAAGAAAGAAATCTTATAAAATGCTATGCATCCTGGTCATGGATGTTAGCTACTTCACAGCACAGTGTGTTAGAAAGGCTCGCATTACAAATTGTGAAATACTACCCTACAATGCCCAACCACTTCACAACACCAAAAGAAATCTTGGCCAATCTGATTGTATATCAAGACAGTTGATTCAACAGTAGGCCACTACCAAAGGCTTCAAACATAATTTTTCAGTCTTTACAATCGGTGAGGCCAGAGTTCATTTTTTTCAAAATATGGAATCAATTAAAAACACAAACAAACTAAGGAAATTGAAGACAAAACATGCCATTAACGATTTCATTAATCAACCAGCTTGCTACAAGAGCTGAGGACCTCAAGATTCTAATTTAGCATTCATTGTGTGGTACCTTCTGCTTTAACCTAACATTTCATTCATCACCACCAAAGTTTTCAGTTGTAGGCTGCCATTTGGTTCTTGATAACAGAAGTGAAATTACAGCAGATCTGTACTTGACGGAACAGGATTTGAGCTCATTGTCAGCTCTTGTATGATAATAAAATGCTCAAGCAGCCTGAAAAGGAGTGAGAAGTCTCCCTAAACCAAATAAAAACGTGAGTGAGCGCAAGCTGGCGTTTCGCTGATCAGTGCGACCCTACAAGGCCTATGCTACACTTTTATTTATTATGTGTCATACTACACTGCCGTTTTATAGCAATAAAGTTAATACCAAACGTAATAATACGATAACACGAGTTCGCATATATGATTAAACTAAAAGGAAAATAACGATAAATTTGCAATCTGCTGGAGTTCACTCGAGGTCAGGCAACTTCGGCAGTAAAATTCCCCTTTACGGAAAACAATTACTTTATCAAACTTTTTTTTTTTTAAATCAATTGTTTCCATCAGCTACACAAAAATCTCAAAGTCATTAAAAGTAGGTTTCTAAAGTTTCTTGTTTTGCATATTCATTCTAAAAAACCTAAACACGCGTATCCGTTAAACGGGCACGTGCAGATAAAATCCAACAGTGTTAAAGTAAACTTCTTCTTTTGAGAAACATACTTTATATCACACGCCTGTTCAAAGAGAATAGAGATACTTTAATGAAATTTCGAATGCATAATTAATTGTACAGTATATACAGTAGAATCTCAATTAAACATTTTCACAATGAAGGGGGCTGTATTAAGGTATAAAATGCACTCATTGGTGGCGTAGTATGATCGTCTCCAAATAATTTGTTTCAAAGGCCTAGTTCAATGATGAGTTAACCTTCACACACACGAAGACAAACGATATTTTAAATCCTACTAATCTTCGAACTACATTCAAACTGTAACAGAGAACGCATGTAAAGTTGTGGTCCAAGTTTAATTTACAAAACATACTCACGTTACTAACTTTTATCATCACATTTCAAGAGATAAACCACTTCTTTCCATTATACATCACATCTGCCTCTACAAAACCTCCAAATAATACGCCATTTAATTTTTTTTTGCCCTGTGCAGAAATAACTTACTTTATTTTTTCGACCTATATATTTCACTCCATTTGTTTTGTATATATATTTTATATATGTATTATTTTTTGGCAACTTTTTTCTTTACTCTTAAAGTAAGCACTTTTTTTTTTTTACACCGACGTCTCACAAATACAAGAACAAAATGCACAACGGATAAAGCTCACAGTTACAAATTGCACTCTCCTATTTAAACCTGCAGGACACAATATTACACGAAGAGGAACCCTTCGGCTGACATCCCAATGCTTTAACACGCAGCGTACAGGCCCGACTGACAGACATTATATATCACTGTTACAGTGTTTGGGTGAAAATGTGTCCACGGCGCTATGGCATGTGTACCAGCCATTTACCAGACCTTTTTGAAAAGGTGAGTTGGACGCAAAAGTTCTATGACTGGGTGCGAATGTATGGCTCGGTTGGCTGCAAGAGTATTGAACAGACTCAGGTCGGTAGCTGCCCCGTTGTAGCAACAGAGGGTCCAAAAGAGACTGTGGCCTGTGCGCCATATAGTCCAAACTGTTTTCAAAGGTGTGATGGAAACGTGACCTCATAGTCGACTCGTTTCGCGTCTCTGGAGACAGGGAGGGAGTCGTCATCGTTCGCGTCACAGTGGTAGAGGCGGGCGTGTCTTGCTGCTCCGCTACCTCAGGAGACCTGGCCTCTACAAGGTGCTCGTCGTCCTCGCCGATTTTGGCGATGTAGGCCTTGCAGTGGAGTTTCATGTGTTTGCGCAAGGAGCTGGGATGTGTGTAACATTTTTCACAGCCTCTGACCTTGCATGTGTAGGGTTTATCGCTGGAGTGAACGTGAGAATGCTTCTTCCGGTCACTGCTGTTTGCAAATCTCCGATTGCAGCCCTCAAACTCGCATTTAAACGGTTTCTCACCTAAACGGGCAGAGGAGGGGGAAACGCGAGTTACGGGTGGGATGTACAGTCAACCATAGATCATCAGTTCTGAGTGCATGATGTCATTAGATGTGTTATGCAGGATGTTGTACCAAAAAAAAAGTGTGCTGGTAAACACATTCAACATTCAAAGCATAGCAGGCGAGGACAGAACTTTGAGATACCACTCTTGTGCATTCTAAACGTTTCCTATCGTTTAAAAAAGTGGTGTTTTTCTTTTCACGAATTAGCTGCTTATTTCAAAATCATGGTTCATAAGAGATAAATCAGATTTAGCTTATTAATGAACCGCAAATGCATATAGCTTAAAATAACTTAAACTGATTTCAGAGTAAAAAAAATACTAATTTCACAAGTTATTAATCTGTAATAAACAGTTTACTTATAAATAATTCCATGAATTGTGTCGGTGATTCATTTTTTAATTCTGCTTAAACTGTTTTCAGTAAAGTATATCATTTTCTAATATTCGCAGATATTCTATTAATCGACCCAATTCATATTTTCATATGCGTCCTGAGCCAAAGATAATTCTTAGTTTAATAATTACAGTCATATCGATTTTCTTTTAATTTATAGATAATATCTTATGGTTAAATCGTTTTTAAAAACGCACACGAAGTGGCCATTTATTTAGATAACGTCCTAAAGATTAATGTGACGTCAGTTTCAAGTGTAGTGGACTTGAAGCTCGCAGAGCTTAGCTCAAGCGGGTGCACTGTACCATAGCAGAGAATTCAGCTGTGCCTTGCGTAAACGCTACGTCACAGCTCTCCGGTGCCCCGGCATTTATTTATTTATTTTCACTGCATGAATGAGAGGCGCCCAAACAACTGGCCTGTGGACTGATTTTCACCAGTTTGAAAGTTTCTGAAAAACGAAATAAAAACCCATCCCTCCAATATGAGCAACAAACGTTAGAACAAGCAAAATTTGATATAAATACATGCTTAAATCACAGCCCAAATTACAGTGAAAAGTGTAAATAGAAAATGTTATTCTAAAGCGTACAAAATATAAAATTAATTTATATGCCAAAACATTCTGAAAATGAATTAGTTGTGATGTGTTTTGACAGCCCATTGTCAAAAAGCAGTTTTCGTGAACAGCAAAAAAAAAAAAAAAAAAAAAAAAATATATATATATTTAAAAGAAAAATTACGGTGGAATATTTTATAGTGCTACTTAAGGAACAAATAATTGAACAGTAGCCTACGTTTTGTCGAGTTTCTCTGTCCTGGCATTTCTTCATCAATTAATTTTGTGTTTGAAAAATGTTAAGCAAAACACTAAAAAGGTTTAAAAACAATTACATAAGTTTGAAGACTGTCAGTCTATTTATTATTATTATTATTATGAACTAACCTGTATGCGTTCGCTTGTGTATCTTGAGGTTCTCGGATCTGGCAAAAACTTTTTCACATCCATGAAAAGGGCAGGGAAAGGGCTTTTCTCCAGTGTGCACTCTGACGTGGTTGACGAGCTTGTATTTGGCTTTGAAAGGCTTTCTGTCTCTTGAACAGTTCTCCCAGTGACAAACGTAGTCGGAGTGCTCCGGTCCTCCGACATGCTCAACCGTCACATGGGTGACGAATTCATACATGGTCCCAAAACTCCTGGCGCAGGGCGGCTTGCCAGTGCCTTCTTGGCCGTCACTCCACTTGCACACCAGCTCGTGCTTTGGGTTCTGCCTGGAGCACCTGAGGAAGGCGTCACCCCCGCCTCGCTGCATGGCCATATTCAGAGGCTTATAGAACTCCAGAAACTGGGTGACTAGCTGCTGGCTGTTGGCCCTGGGGCCACTGACCGTCTGCCCGTACGGGTGCGTTCGTGAGAGAAGATCCCCCGGGAGACCCAACATCATTTGGCTGCTGAGATCTCGGCTTGCCTCTGACGAGCCATGGGCCTGCTCTTGATACGTGTTGAAGAACGTGTGGCTCCTGCCATCCCTATAGCCGTGGAGGTCACGGTACCTTCCAATATTGCCATGTTGATTAGGTCTCGGAGCCAGCTGATCAGTTACTGGTGGCATGCCTGCTGCTGACAGATTTGTCCCAATGATAATGCCCCTAGGACTGGGATCTAAGCGATGACTGGTGTATCCAGTGTCTGGAAAATGGGTAACCGAGTGGTCAACATATGCACTGGCCCTCGTCTCGTGGTAGTCTCGCAAATTTTGCGAGGGGCAGAGTTTTAAGGAACTGCCAGTGGGGTGCCCCATGTGCTCCTCTGCCAAAGGTGGCAGCACCACGCTGGGTTCAGTATTGCTCTCCCCAGGGTTGACGCAAGAAAGAGGGCAGCCACCAAACCGCGACAGGCTTGTCATGTTTTGTCGCAAGCTTGGCTGAGGGCTTGGCAAATCAACCAACCTCTGACGTTTACGATTTACCTACAAAACTCTTCCCCATTTCCCCCGCTGTATCATCTGCATGTGCAGTTATTGCCTGTAAACCTCTCAGACGCAGGAATCGGACCCAGGTTCGTTAAGATTGGTGTGAGTCCCATGCCGTTCACTTTGCCCTCTTGATTTGTGGCAATAACCGTGGTAGTAAAATGCTCCGAACCAGGCCATACTGCATTATAAAAGCACAGCAGGCAAACCAGCTTTTAAAAAACGGTGCTTTGGGATTGGTCGGAATGCACGATGATTGACAGTCCCTGGATTTGTTTTAAAAGGGACACGCGGGCGTTCACCACACGACTCCGTTTTCAAATATCTCAGTGAAAATGCTTTGATATGTGCCGCTCGCGCACTGCCAGATATTGGCTGTTTTGTGACTTGAGAGTGCCGAATGCGATATTGTTGACTAAGATATCGAAATGTTTAAATGCCATATGTATGTATTATTAGAAAGTCTGTGCTACGAATGCTGTGCAACTGTGTTTTCAACATCGAATAGAAATAACCGGATTTAAGCAACGAAATCAAATTTCTCTTTCAAGCCACGATATGAGTTTTAATATTTAATATTGTGATTTAAATTTAATTTGAATTGGAATTGAATATTCTTTGGTGTTACTCTGTTCAGTAGCTATAACACTGGTGCTTATCGTAAACACGATTTATCATTATTATTATTGTTATTATTTAATTAATATTGTTTTATTTAAAATTAAATGTTACGCTTATTTAGATAAAGGTAACTGTAACACAGAAACTTTACCGTTTGTTTCTCATGCAAAAAGTTATGAAAATTTTATTTGTTATTATTTATGTAAAATGGCATAATATTTCATATTAAACACTTTATAACATGGAAATTCGGGGGGCACTGCTTGATTATAATGCACACAAATTATCCCATATTTTAAAACGTATCGTTCCGCATGTGTAGGTCTGTGGATCAGTTTGTTCAGTGAATGTGAGATTAATTTTATTGGATGTAGGCGTGCATTTCTATCGAATATATTTCTTGTGCTGCTAATCTAAGAAAAAAAAAGAAAATATATATTTTTCATTAATTGATCAAACGTAATAGTTGCTTTAAATGCATTGATAAATAATATATCTAATTACTAAATAATAATAATAGCACAATAATGAGCCCCAGTAAAACTAGGGTTACGTCAAAAGTCGCATAATAAATATAACGTTAATTGTACGTGGAATATGCAAGGGTTAATAGACTTTTGACTTTCGAGGATACAAGAATGGCAGCTTTAAACTTTACACCCCAAAGATGACCTGTTGCCATTTAAAAAGTAAATTTATTGACTTATTCAGAATTTTTTGCACCTGTCAAAATTGAACAGACAAAAATGAAAACAGGTTTTGGTGCGTTACTGTAAAAACTGTGACAGCATCATAGTGTGGACCCGCAAATTATTCTTGTTTTTTTTCAAAGGGTAAACTCATTTAAATAACCACACAAAACACTGACATATTAAGAACAGAATTTAATTGTGTGAATTGTTGGAATCTAAAGAACTTACACAACTCAGGATACTGATCACTTACTTTTAAGTTACTTACAACATTTTGAATTTAAGAAAGTAATTAATATATTTCTTCTAAAGACTATTCCCCCCACCCCTTTCCATGGAGTGGGCATAAACTTGGGTTATTTAATAATAATAAAACTCTTCCCACACATGAAGTTCTTAGAGTAAACATTACAAGACAATATTTACTGAGGTTACAGGAACTGTATTAACAATTAAGTAAAAACTAACAGTCAAAAACACTATTCTTTTTACATCAACAGGCTCAAATCAAATAAAATATAAGACAAGAGAGAGCAGAAAAGGTCAAGAATATATACTTTTATATGTAACGGGTCGCAATGCAATTTTTAGATAAATCTCTCTGATCATAATATCCAACACCATAACAGAGTATAGAAAGCAATCAGTGGCAGATATTAATTTGTAAAACAAAACTGAGTCGCTTTTCCCACTCCAAACAGCGACTCTTCCTGATTCAATTTCTTTCTTCGTTATTTCTTCATTACTAGAAAAGACAAAAGGCATTTCTGTACACATTCTGTTAGTATCCAACTTACAATATTAAAGATGAGTATAATCATATTTAAATACATACGGAAAGCATGACTGAGAAAAGTTATTAGGTACAGTAGAACATTGAATATTGTGTTTTTGTGTTCGGTCAATTCAAGTAATGGTTACTAAATAGGCCTAATGGCACATATCTATAGTTCACGGGGGTCACAGACTTGTCTTTGGGACCTAGAGTGCACAAACTAAATATAGTCAAATACTAGTATCAGTGCATCCATAGTCAAAGTCATATCACAGTGGTTAAATAAAAAAAAAAATTAAAAAAGATGACTGAAAGGTGAAGTATTATGAAACAAATCTAAATACCATTTTTTTTTGCCAAATTGTAAAGTACCTGTCCTCCTTGCATACATGTAGTATATTTATTTTGGTACAATTACAAATACAAATGTAGCCTTGTCTTCATATCAAGACACCAATAAAACATAAATAAATAAAATAAAATGATAGTAAACCGTGGCAATGAATGCTGGCTGAATATATTCGGTCTAATATATTAGGCTGAAAACTACAGAAAAAGTTTTCATCCTTGCAAACAACGTAGCGGGTGTTCAGCTTTACAAGTTAAGAGCTAATGTCAGTAAATTTAGATGGGCAAACTAAGTGGAAAATAGAGACAACTGAGTGAGATATAAGTGGGAAAAAAGGCACCAAACACACTACTCTAGACTTTTAACGCCATTTCTTCTCTCATTTTTAGGACTCAGCAGGGCACAATAGTCTACCCTGGCAACAGCAGTTTGCATTCACTAATAAGCAGATGCGTAACGCCTCGACAAATTTAATTTCCAGTCATTTATGCTAAACATAGTTAACATAATTTTATATAGACACGTGTTAACTGAAGGTACCACAGTTATCTCATTACTCAATACTGATTAAATGTTTGAGACAAATAGACCCACTCCTCAACAACGCTAAATACTTTTGAATGTTTAAGGGATACGTACACAGATATAAAACCAAGTGTTCTGCATACATTCTACACACAGAAGGAGAAAATACAGGTAATAGGCCTATCTCAAAAATAAAATTAAAGATTAAAGTGGCATCCATAATCTAGCCTGGTCTCCCTATATATGAAAGGATGACGAAGTGGTAGGTAATCTGAGTCATTTCCATCTGTCGTTGCTAAGCAGAGAAATATTTATTTTTTGCATTTATTTCTATTTATTTTACGTATATGAAGTACGAGTTAAACGAATTTACTGTTAGATAAAGCTGACAACTGGAATGAATGAATAAACAGAACACCGCTATACATCGATAATTCTCAAGAGTCTATCTATGAACGATGCTACACTACTGACTTTGATAATTGTGTATTAACCCGAACCATCGTCTTCGATCAGGTTGCATCTTCAAGAGTTCAACTTTCAGCAGTTTCCAGGTAATTCTGCTCTGACTAAAAAAAAAATATGAAGACATGGTCTAGTAAAGGGGGCGGGTGCTAGAGCTCATCGCTTTATTCTGACGAAACATTATTTGACTACCTGAAATAATCGGTCGAAATATAGCCCTGGTCAATGCAATTATAGACCTTTAAGTTCTTTCAATTTGACGTAGTCCAATGTGAAATAACTCACGAGGCCCCACTGAGTTAAACGGCTATTGCCCTCATTTGCCCTTTGGCCGACATTACAGTTGCAGTGCAGTAAATAAGTTAAGTCAAATAACTGAACAATTCCCTGCAAAGAGAAAGCAAAGAACGTCCTTAAGAACTTATTTCCTAGCCACGCCTGGAAATGAATATGTCACATAATATATTAAGCGCGTCCACATTTAAACAGACAAACTAGGCCTACATCTAGAGTGCAAAGTAAGAAACCCTAGTTATCTTACTTCCGACTGTGAAATCTTAAAAATCTGCCGTAAATCTGTCCGGCGGTACAGCATACTCACATGTGTGCTCCTGTACGAAAGGAAGAGTAAGAGAAAGGGACAGAAAGAAAGAAAGACGGCAGAGAGGAGGGGGTAAAGCTTGCAGAAAGATTAGGAGAGTAACTGGATATCTATATTGCTAGCAGCAACCTTTAAAACTCTTTTTAAATTGGTGTTTATGCACACTACACTACATATACATGCATACACGCATTATATATATGTATAATGAATACGCTATTCTAAAAACTCTAACTTTTTTTTTTTAATTTTAAAATGTATGTTTTGGAAAATTGAGTATTTTCTTTGTTATTAAATGTTAAACGATTTAGATTATTACCTGAATACAACAGGCAACTGATCGACAGGGCACTTTTATAACGTATATAATGAAAGATAGATCAAGCTACTCACCTTAAAACTATTAGACTAGGTCCCTATATGCTTTTTTTCTCGTAGCAAATGTTGAAAGTGAAAGCGTGAAAGCGGAGGACTAGACCGGAATGAAGAGCTGATTTAAAGATTTTTGTATTATAACCTCTATACTATAAAAGGGAGCTCCTTTCGAGGAGAGATTGAGGGGGAGAGAGAACGCGAAATGGCTTGGAGGTATAAAAAGCGCTGCTTGAAACACTCAGCGCGCCTCTGAACTTGATCAGATTTTATGTGTCCTGCAGCGAGTCACCAGCAGCCCTGTGAAACTTCCTCAATAGCAAGAATTCTTGTCGCCTTGAAAAAAAAAATCCAATGGATATTATAATTACCACCATATTCATTGCATTCCTATTTTTAGTTCTGCACTCTACAGAGCGATGCATCTTTCACCATTTCACGGCTTCATGAAATTTAGTCTCAACTCAACAAATCCAAGAAAAAAGAAAGACCTGATTAACGCATATAACCTATGTGCATGCAAGATATAGATAGACAGATGATAGATAGTTTTTAAATGAAGATACATTATTAAGTCTCTTAATATTTCCTATTTCGCTTTTTCTTTCTCTTTTTTTTTTAAAAGGTTCGGAAAAAGTGTCTTTTGAGAAATGAATTGTCAAGCAGCTCCTTAAAGTTTATGTAACTTTGGGAACAGCTAACGTGCTAAGCACGGGAAATAAACAAGCCTTTCTTGCTGAACCGAAATAAAGTCCCGTTGATTTACCTGCAAATAATGCCAACAGCAACCAATCAAATCTACTCACTGAAACGAACTGCCATTTTCAATACTAAACCATGCCAATCAACGAACGCGCAGCCAATTAGCACCCTTCCTAGCAGTCACGTGACAAAGAAAGCGCTGTGCTTTCATTGGCCAGCGTAGAGCTGCCTCCCGAGCTCATTTATGTGCAAGGAGTGAGTGATTGACTTTATCAGTCCAAGGACATCATTCGCCTGGAAAGGGGGGGAAGTTTGATCCTCTTTCTCACGGATCCCAGTTACGGGAGTTTTTCTCCCGTTTACCGAGACCCGGGATTATCCTTTCGTTTTTCAATTCAAGATTTCTTTATTGAAGCCTACGTGAAATTGTGCTCAGTTTACCGCTACCCACTTCACTCCACTAAACTGGGGTTTCTCATATTTTTTTTTCTTTTCCACTTGCTTTTTCACTCGCGATTGAGCCCAATGACTATGCTCCTTGATAGCGCTCCTCAGTTCCCTGCACTAGGAGTAGGGGGGTTCGGAACGCCTAGACACCATGAGTTGGGAAACAGAGACCCCGGGCTGGGGCTCAGTCCATTCGCAGATTCATCTCACTCGGCTGCCTTCAAGATAAGTCCCGTTACTCACGATATCGCCTCCAGCCAGTCGTCAGCGTTCACACCGCAAGCTACTGGATACGCAGCCGCGCTCGGACACCACCACGGAGGACAAGTTGGTTCTTACGCCGGTGGAGCATTCAATTCGACCAGGGACTTTCTCTTCAGAAACAGGGGTGCAGGCATCGGAGAGACAGCACCGCCGAGTGCCCAGCATGGAATCTTTGCCGCTTCTGCTGGGAGTCTACACGGGCCCCCCGGAATTTCGGACAACCCGGGACATCTGTTGTTTCCTGGACTTCACGACCAGAGCGTGAGCCACACTTCACCGGGAGGACATGTTGTAAACAGTCAAATGCACCTGGGTTTACGCGGGGACATTTTTGGCCGTCCAGACCCGTACCGACCTGTGGCCAGCCCTCGTACGGACCCTTACGGCACCGCTCAGCTCCACAACTACAACCATCCCATCAATATGAACATGGGGATGAACGTACCCACACATCACGGTCCGGGGGCCTTCTTCAGATACATGCGGCAGCCTATTAAGCAAGAAATGTCTTGTAAGTGGATAGATGAGAATCAGATGAACAGACCTAAAAAGACTTGTGACAGAACTTTCAGCACAATGCATGAAATGGTGACACATGTTTCAATGGAACACGTTGGCGGCCCAGAACAGAGTAATCATATTTGCTTCTGGGAGGATTGCCCGAGAGAGGGGAAATCCTTTAAGGCCAAATACAAACTCGTGAACCACATCCGAGTGCACACTGGAGAGAAGCCGTTTCCTTGTCCGTTCCCCGGTTGTGGGAAAATCTTTGCAAGATCAGAAAATCTTAAAATTCACAAAAGAACTCACACAGGTAAGGCAATCGTATTTCCTTTTTTTGCTTAGCCACTGGTTTTTGAAAAAAATAAATGTTCATTTATTAATAGGCTATTCCAGCTGGTCATTTATACGTATATTGCAATTCTTAAAACATTTTTTTGAAAAGTGCATTTTCTTTTAAATAATTTTTTAAGTACTTGTAAAAAATGTAATAAATTAGTTTAACATGGAGTAAAATTGCCACAACTACTTAAACTACAGATTTGGGGAAATTAAATAACATTAGTCAAATGTTCTGGAAGATTAACTTATTTTGATCACATGACCGTTATTAAGGAATTTCGTTTCTTTTTCTCTTGTTTTTGCGGTTGAGCAAAATAATTTTGTTTAAATGTATATACATTGCATCTCTTTGAGGAGTACACAGAAAACATACAATACAAAGCTGCATGCGTTGTTGTGGAGCGAATTTGTGAATGGGCTGTTGTGAAGCTATTTTCTGATGCTTGTGGCTATAAAGTTAGAAATAACATGGGGTTTTCTTTACTGTGGATGCATAAATGCAATGATACACATTGGTCTGGGAAAGTTTGAAGTGGTCGAAGTGCATTTAGTCTGATGGCTGGATTTGTGCCTAAATAATTGACCCCTTTCGAGATCCCCATGAAATGCAAAGCAAGCTGTTGAACGGTCTATATGGTTACACTTGGCAGAAAAGGAACGTGTGCAAAAATTATTCACCAATTGCCACACAGTAAACACGACAATGCATGGCGTGTTTGCTTTGCTAAAACGAATATAAAGATTATTGGGAAGTAAAATAAAGGATAACAGCAAGGGATATGAGATGTGGGTAACCAAACCATCCAGCTTGAGCCTAACACGGCCTGTTAATTTTCGTAAGGCATATTACATAACTGAAAGTGGTACAGAACATCCGCACTATTAAAAAAGTTGCCTTACTAAAACTAAAGTGTTTGCTCTCACTTGCAGGTGAGAAGCCATTTAAATGCGAGTTCGACGGCTGCGACAGGCGCTTTGCGAACAGCAGCGACAGGAAAAAGCACATGCACGTGCACACATCTGACAAGCCATATATCTGCAAAGTGTGTGACAAGTCCTATACACACCCCAGCTCTCTCAGGAAACACATGAAGGTAAGGGACATTTTCTGATCAAATAAAAATGTTCAAATAAACGTAACATGCATTATACGAGCAATGCGTTTACGTTACATTCATTTTAAGCAGGCCTGATATTGTTCTGTATTTTGCACCAGAAATCCTAGACATAGCTTATAGTTTAACCGTGTGCAAGCGTGTTATTTCCTCGTCCTGCCTGTATGTCATACATCTATGAACGTTGTAATTTAAGGTACACGAATCGCAAGGCTCAGAGTCGTCTCCAGCTGCTAGCTCTGGATACGAGTCCTCCACGCCGCCTGTTCTGGTTTCTACAAACACCGAGGACCCGACAAAAACACCCACGTCTGCAGTGCAAAACACAAACGCACACAGCGATGGACTACCACCTAATTTTAACGAATGGTACGTTTAAAGCTTCAAGCTGACTCTCGAATGGTGGACCAAAAGGTTAAAGTAACCTTTAAAAAAAAACTATTTACGCTATGGCGTTCAAAATGGCATTGAAACAACAGGAAAAGATGAGAGTTCGCCAGCAGGCCTCGTCCATTCTCAGGATTCGAAATTTGACTTTATTCCGAGTTCGAAGAAAACTAGCAAGGCATAAAATAACAAAATAACACTTTCTAAGAATAAATGGTTTTCCTTTAGTTTTCAGATTTCAGATGATTATTTTATTTTTCATTTTATGTATTTTCTGAAAAAAAAAAGAATATTTAAAAAAAAAATAATGGCAAAGAAAGAATATTTCACGGTGTTTTATATTAAGGTGACACTCACATCACCTTTTGATTGATTGTTAAAACTTCAGACAGTCTTAAGAAACGTGCCAAAGTCTTTGTCTTGAACTTGAACAAAAAAATAATAAATCATAAATAAGTATATAGCCTACTCGTGAATGTATTTCCTTGTTTGATGGAGTCAAATCTGTTGTCCAAGTCCGTTTTCAGGTGGAGAAATGTGGTATTAGCTTACGATTGTTACCTTTGAATATAACGTTGCCTTTGTTAATAATGATGTAAATACATATCCATGATGCCATATTTATCAATTTGTAATTTAATTATCGGCGGAAGAGTCGAATCTTAAATGATATTTATGGAAATGTTTTCTAACAAGACTGTACAGTTTTGAGTCAATAACCAGTTTTAACGATGAAAAGGGAGTCAGTTCTAAAGTTCCCACGATACGATTGTATCTTTTTTTAACCAATATACGTGTCTTATCTGGGTCGTAAAGTATTAATTATATCAATATTATGACATGACATGATCTATAGTTTCAAGTATGCATTTTCCAACACAAGTTCATGTGAGGACCGGTATAAGAAGGAATAAAAACAGTGTCCCACCCCCTTTTCTTTTCTCCTCCTTAAAATCAGCCATGCGAGGAAGTAATTTCCAGATTTTCTGGTTCTCATCAAAATGGCTTTTTATTTATTATTCAATTTTTTATATATATATATTTACTCTTAGCATCAGAGTATAGACTACATCTCTATAAGAACACTTACAAATTCGAGAGGCCCACTGACCAGTGTTTTCATCGACACGTCAATTTCTGATCAGATACACCATGCAATAGCATAGCTTTCATTGATGCATCAACTTTGAACTCGTGTGACAGTGTTAAAGACATTATATTCTTGGGGTTTGAGGTACAGCCATTTGAATCAGTATGGTATTCCATTTTTGATGGTTCCAGAACTGTCTTTGTGGATGCAAGTCTGTGTTTAATGTGTCAAGGAGGAGCAATGATCTGTCACAACAGTAATCTCAAAATAAAACTTTTTGTCTGTCAGTTTGCATTGTTTTAAATGTAGTTCTTCTGTGAATATAGCGTGTTGTTTGTTATGAATACTGTGGTACAACATATAGAAAACTTTGATTACACATTTGCTTGTTTTATGTGAATAACTTTTCCAGATGTGGAACTGTATGTGTGAATGAAACTTAGCATTAAGAGTACTAGAACTTTTTTGAAGGTGGAAAAGAGAGGGAAAATATGTGTTCGGTGACACCAAGAGTTACAGCGTTGCATTGTTAATTATTTTTTAAGAGACTAAAATTATGCATATAAATATATTGTGCTTATGAACATGATTTCAAACCACCAGCACTACTTTTGAAAACAAACGTAAAAAATACAGTACCTCGTAAGTAACGTGATATATAAATACGTTTATTTAAATAATTTAATGAATATATGTTTTATATACTATTTTCTATACGTTAAGTTAAAAGAAAGATTTATTTCAGCCACCTTCGATGTATCTTAAGCCCTGATCTCATACAGATCTGATGTACAAATGGAGCTTGTGATTCTGTGACATTTTCTCGTGGAAATGGGTCACGCATCAAGTTATTCCTGAAAAGCACATGTTTGACTGATGAACTGTGTCACTGTGCCATTTTCGAGGCAAACGATGTTACTTCAACACACCTATTCAAAATTCAGCAAAATCTTGTACTTTCTTTCGAAGTAGGGTTATTGTTTGTTGATTTGTTTAACAAACTATTTATGACAAAATGTGAACAAGTTTTTGACTGGAATTAAAACAAATTCTGAAATGTCACGAATGAAGACCTCAGTTTTTCTCTTTTTTTTTTTTGCTATTTATTTATTTATTTTCTGGTTTTAACCGTGAACTTATAAGCCCTCCTTCAACGGTACAAAGCAGCAACACACTTGAACTTGACAGTAAGATGCCGCCATCTTAGCATCCCGTTTCAATGAGGGACGAAAAAGTTCAGAATTGTTTAGCGTTGACGCAACTTAACAGCCGTCTTTAGCTCGTAATTATTTCGGCATCTATCTTTCAATATTTTTCTATATTTCAAGTTTGAAAACTTTTCAAAAGATAAAGCTAAACTATTCTCTCGATTTCAATTATGCAGGCTGGGCTTCGGGCATTCACCCGAAACGTGTGGTAAAAACAAGAGATCAGGTTGCACCAGTGTCAGAAAACACATTTTATATTTATTATATTTTCAATACAATTATTTAAATATATAGCATGACTAATTGAGACATTACTGCAGGATTTAAAATACATGATAGAAAACGTATATAAAATACCACTGCCTAGTAGGCTATATATTTATATTTATACATATAAAATAGAATATGAAAGAAGCACAAAAAATATAAGTGGTGAACATGCAAAATATTTTTTCACCGACTCAAGTTCAGATTTAAGGGCTATATATGCAACCATTATTTTTTGGAGGACCTGACGGACTCTTTTTTTTTTCCTTCCTCGCTTGGTATGCAGTATTTTAGCCCAACCTTCGTAGACTCCACCCTCATATCAAACCCACCCCCATCTTCAAATATAAACAGTTTTACAAATTCATTTAAACTGAATCTTTTCTGATTTCTGCGCAAGCGCAGTTTTGCTCTATTTCACACAACATTTTTCTCCTCTCGCCATCGGCTGGAGTCTATCTGACAAATGCGGTGACGTCAAAACATGGCGCTGGCTGTTTTGCTGAGGCACCAGCTGAGCTCGACTAAACGGGCAACCTCGACTTTTTACGTGCTGCCTAATTTTTAAAGCCGTCGCGAACAACTGCAACTGTAGGAGGGTTTATATACAAGCAGGCTTGGTCCACGAACAAAACATGTCTGAAGAATTACAGGCGATTTATAACGAAGCATGAGAACGATTAGAAAACACGTCGGCGCCGCAGTCACGTGGAAGGAGTTTGAAAATTAGCGGTTGTTAGCTGGATGAAATAAAACGGTGAATTTAAGACCCGCTGTCAATAAAATGCTGGACAAGCAGATATGAGAAATGTGAGGTAGGGTTTTGTTTAATTAATCTGTCTAACGAATAGGCTTACATACATTTTAGTTAACCCATTTAAGTAACCTATAACGTAAACGCACAGAAGATAAGCATCAAGTTGAAGTATTCATCTGTTTATGGGTTGGATGAGTGCTCTGACAAATACTAATTTAGGGTCCTTTTCCTAGTCCTCCCTGAAGCCACTCTCAATCTCATAGCTTTGCTGGCTAAGCGGGGTGGCACTGTCTAAGAGGATAAAGCGACACGAGCAGATTTCAAACGCTTTTTGTCACGCAACTGCGTCCTCGATCATAATGAAGCCAGCAGTTACCTTGAAGGTGGCGGTACGCAGTTAGCTCTGTATGTTACCGTGAGCTATTGTTTTTACGCTTTATACTTCACTTTTTAAACATTAGAAACAACCAAATACACAATAGCCACACACATATCAACACACTTTTACCAGCCCTTTGAGGCAGAAGTTAATTCAATGCCGTCGAACAAGTAGGGGTACTTTATAGGGGATAATTAAGTCAAGCAAGGTAAACTTTCTGATGTAATGTTACATGTACCTAATATTTCGGCTATTGGTTTAATTACACCATTGTCGAAAACATTACTTAGCCTAGATACAACAATATATACATTTGTATTTCAACAGAAAGCTTACGTAGCTGCAATACTCTATAAGTGAATTTGACTGTATTTGTTTTTAACTCGCTATTTAACAAACAATACCAGAGTGAGGTGGAAGGTAGGGATTATTTGCACGTCAATTAACCCTTTTCAGTGCGCTCTACCGATGCTTATTCACCTGTAGGAGAGGCGATGAATATGCAAAGGTGCTCAATATGACTGTTAATCCAGGATGTGTCCTTTCAAAATCTACTTTGAATGTGCTGCAAACCTATTGTCATGTTGAAACGAGGCAATTGGAGCCATCATTTACCTTGATGATTCGTAAAGTTCGCCTTTAAATTGATTTACCCTTCACATCCCTTCTGGAATTATCTAAGGGCTTTTCCCCGGTACTTTAAAGAAGACAAAAACGATTTTACTACCAGAATTAAGTCTGCAACTTGTTCATTCCTGGTCGTTTTTGTTATGTTAGTGGACATTTTATCTCCCGTATGGCCTTATTTGCAGCGGGTTAGCGCAGATGGTGTCTAAAAATTACGATTTGCGTCATATTACAGATAGATAGATAAAGAT
>JAUYWG010000048.1:14526858-14547988 GCA_034779775.1 Enteromius afrohamiltoni
CTTATTTGCAGCGGGTTAGCGCAGATGGTGTCTAAAAATTACGATTTGCGTCATATTACAGATAGATAGATAAAGATCAAATTCATCAACTGGGGCGCATATACAAACTGCTCATGTTTAAACGCCTTCATCGAAATGCAGCCCCGCGCGATTATGTTTTAGACTACGTCGGGTAGACTGTAACACACAGGGGAAATTTAGGTGTAACGTTTAATTACATTCAAAGAAATAGTTATGGGGGCTTTAAGGACAAACCTCTTACTACGATGACGATAAGAAGTTATTATACCGAGACGTCATAAACTGTATTTTCATGCATAAAAGTAAAAGACTGGGTAGGATGAATTCATATAGACCCAACTACTTTTCACGTTCCGGAAAGTTTATATGAAGTAACCTGTGTGCGGGTCTAAGTAGATGTTTAAATAAGCATGCTGCGAATCGATCTGCACCTTAAAAAAGAAAGAGTACTGCGTTTTTTCGTAACTCTGTCACATTGAATGCACTCCTCCTTCCAACGTTTTTATCTACAAACTTTAATTGCATAATAAAAATTATGTAAGCAACAGGGACACCGTGTTTCCATAATAGTTATAGTACACCTTTCCCCCTCTTTATTTCCCAATCCAAAAGTGCATTAATATCCGGCTTTGAAGAAAATGCCCCTGATCCTTGCCATGGTATCATTTTCGTTTTCACTGCATTCATTCACCAATTTTAATATCTGTACATTCAGTTAATGTAGACATGTTCACCATTAAAAAAAAACAAGCTTAGGAAGACATATGAAATCAAACTGAAAGTTGATCAATATTATACACTAGTATACACTAATATCTGCACTATTATACACCAATGACCATATAAAACAATATTAGATAATATAAATAATATTGAAGTTGGTTTGACATCATTGTGAGTCACTTATCAAATGAATACAGGAGAGACTAAGAGAGTCTCTCCTGTATTACATGGAGAGCTAAGATGGCCATCACTGCACGAGTAACACCTGCAAACAAGGGTCAGGGGCCGCAGGGGGGCAAGAGAGCAGGTGCTAGTGATTTGGAAGTAAATTCTAAGAATATTCAAAAGGCATAATCTTTGGAACAAAAAGTATAACTTCTGCTTCAGCTGACATAACATGACTATAACTGACTCTTCAAAAACAAATTTAGCCCTTAAATCAAAACATAAAACTGTAGGTGTCACCTGTTAGTTGGTCAAGTCATACACAATTTTTCTTTCTTTTCATAATTTACTGTTTATATTAGTAACTAAGCAAAGATTCAAACAGCTCATACTGAAGCTTCACACTGTAGATTATGCAGGTAATGATTTATTTCCTGAGGCGACTTCCAAATCTGTGTACTCACTTTTATGGTTTCACAAAAAGTCATTATGCACACTTTAAAGTGTGTGTGTGGGGGTACGCACAGGTATAGAGGCTATCAGGGGGTGGGCGGCCAGGTGCTGTTGGAAATTGCTTGGCTATTGCCAAAGAGACCTCATGCCAGGATAATGCAAGGTCCATAGGTGCACCAGAGTCAATCCAACCACTCATGCTGCTTACCTCTCAATACCCCAGGGCCAATCTCCTGTGTAATTGTTTTTCTGGTTTCATCTGTACATTTTTGTGGGGTATTACAGAAAATGGATCACATACTTTGTCTTCACTTACTCACTTTTTTTTTTTTTTTTTTTCAAAAACCAAAAGAACAGAGCACAAGTGCCTGTGAACTAATGTGTTTCTTAACCATGCTGCCTTTGTGGCACACAAACACTAACTGTAATTACAATATCTAATACTGAGCAAACATTATCACCTAGTAATATTTTTTCATTTAGGGCAAATGACACTGCAAGGATGTTTCATATAAATCTATAAATGTACAGGTTTTAAATGGCAGTTTAAATAGACGTGTTTTTTTCAATCAGTAAAAGAATCACGACGATGAACAGTAAGGCAAGTTAATGCGGTCAAAAAAAGGTTAAAGTATTTGAAAGACAAACAATGCATAAGTGAAAATCAGTTAATTTCCAAGTTCAACGAGGAGAGAATATTACGACGCGATACTTAAAAACGTGTTGCTAGAATACTTGTGTGTTTAATATCAAATAAACACATGCAAAGTAACATATTCGCTATACTGCAAAGCAAAATAGGCTGCTAACAGACATTACAATGCGGAAAGACTTGAATATCTGCAACTTAAAAATGCAAGCGAGTTGAATTCACAGATAATTCGATTTTACGTTTTAAACAAGACAAATCGTTTAACAGACTTGCGAATTAAACGCGAACTACAACAATCATACACGCATCTCCGTGCAGTACAACTAAAATACTTTCATGCAGCATGCATTAGATGCGTGTAAGTTTTTAAGTCACCCCATACTTTGTCAATGTTTGTCATAAATGTCACAGACCGCCTGGTTTAACCCTGCAATTCTCGCACACACAAAAAAGTCAGAGAATAGAGTTATTAACAACTCACTTGGCAAGTCCTTGAGAAACTCACTCAAAATGAATGTCAAAGAAACTTCAATCATGCACTATAGGTCAGATTGCTGCAATTTCCCTGTCTCAGAAAACTCAAAAGGGTTCTGCTTCTCTCTCTTTTTTTTTTTTTTGGTAAGTGAAAACGTGAGGAAGGAGTAAAATTCATTCGTTTAAAGATTAAAGTCGTCATAGAGATTAATCGTTGCCAAAAGAAACGTTTTAATTTTTGTATTTCTTACATTAGGTGATATAGTCTTACTGAGATATCATATCCTTAGGACACTTAAAAATGCACCTTTTAAAAACGGGGAATTCTGCAGCATGATATTTAAACACTAAGTTAGCAGAAGTGTTTTCCCTTAGGTTATTAATAATGTATTATGTCGCCAGTCTGGTTGTTTCGTTTAATATGCCGCCATTCTTGCATTCGACGCCTGATTGCGTCATAAATGAACAGGAACGTGAAGTAAACCGCTCGACAAAGTGAGGAAACGAAGCAATTTCCGACTAATACATTCTGAATATTTATATAAAGCTGTCTTTTTTAAAAATATATACTCAGGTAATATACAGGAGCATCTATTTCACACGAAGTCAGCTTTAAGTTGAGGAGAGAAAAACCCCGAACACATACAATGTAAATAAAAAACAAGTTGTCCGCGAAATCGGTCATACAGGCCAACATTTTGCATTCAGATACTAGCATGTTTCGAGATCAAATATTCTTTTCCTCTCAGAAACGATGTCTGTGTGTTTTGTTTAATTTTGCCAAATGTGCCTGCGCCCTGAATGATTTTGGTACATCATAAGGTGAAATCTGGGGCATACGGGCTCAAGTAGACTGGTTGTCGGAGTCGGTGAAGTGTAAAATTGCAACACCAGACAGCCAGCATAATAGCTCAGAAGGGGGCGAATGTTCATGCTACATTCAGAGAACATTTTTATAATTGCTAAATTAAAAAGGGCTATATATGTATACAATGGTTTATTTTGTGCTTGGCGCTTTTTAAACTCATTTGCACTTTGAAATTCCGAATTCTCTGCATTTGTCACACACTTATCTCATATTGATACAGCTTACAATCATAAAGTAAAGCAAGGCTGTTTATGTGTTTATAATACTGAGGCGCTTTGCAGCCTCTCACACATGCATTTCATTTTTGAATGTGTGATCTGCAAGTCTCTATACTTTTTTTGAAGTGACAACACTGCCCTCTGCTTTAACAGAAACTTCATGGTTTCTTCTCCATCCTCTTAAACCCCTGAATGACAATGTTACAAAAGATATAACTAATACTTCAAGCAAACATACCAAAATTAATTTAGACTGTTTAAATGGCCACAATTTAATAAATAACTAAATAAAATGATAAATTAACCAATCATAATCAATACTGAGAGACATAGCCAAAAGGAGATCTTGGCACTTGTTTTTTTTTTTTTTTCTCTAAAATTGAAAAGCTTCTAAACTGTCTAAACACCTAATACACTGGTGGGATTTATTAATACTGAGTCATGGTAAGTTCAGCAGACTACTGTCTGAACATAGAGCATAGACAGACAGACAGAACATGTAGATTAAGGATTAATCCATGTCAATTATTAATCCATGTTTAATTCCAGCTTCCCCCTAAGAGTGGGACCCTGTTAAAAAAAAAAAAATCAGACCATTCATTGCAAGATCTGACTGAAGGAAAGCGGATGTACATCCTTGACACATCCCACAACACATCAGACCACTCGTCTAAATAAATAAATAAATAAATCCAACATCAACAAATTAAACTTTAAGGGACGAGTCAAAACAACTTTTTTTTTGCTAGTGTACATCTATGAAAAAAAGGGGGTGGAACATAGACTGTACAGTGTCACAAACAACCACACATAGTCTTTGCATTAGGACTACCTCACACCAAAAAAGTCAAAAACAAATAAATATAAAAACGAAATATCAAATGTTTCAATTTTTACATGCACTGCACTGAAAAACAGGAACAAGCATTCGTTTGATAAAGCCTTCTTCCTGAGGCACTTTGCAATTCCGCAGTTGGCTATGCAGAAACATTTTCTCTCCCGATGGTCTCTTAATAAGAAACATTAAGAGATACCCATCACCCCCAACTGCAAGACTACAGGAAAAATTACTATACCCTTTAATAACATACATTAACAGCAGCTGCAGTCTGAGTAGCTTCAATTCTCACTGGTCTGCATGTCACATGCACTAGGCAACAGCCAGACTCTGTTCCAAATGTCGAAATAGTGGCTGATTATATATCTTTATCTAGAATATAGAAGTAATACTTCTATATTCATCCTTGGGTTATTTGAAATGTTACTTGGGGTGGTGGTAGTAAGTAGATATGGCATGAAAGTAAAAGCTGTAGAGGTAAAAATATTTAGCGCTTTAAGATGTGATGGAAACTAGCATTAGGTTGAAGATTTTACACACCGGATGGACAAGATTGAAGAGCCTCTGCACTGACATGGTTGCCTCTTATTATTCACATTTCAGTCATCCTGACGTGCATTCATATTTTTCCATTCCTGCCTGACACATTTTCTTTTCAATTAACCATTAGACCTGTCATCTCCTTTGCTGCACACACATACTCATTTTTGCATAGAAATTGCTCTCCAATTAAAAGTAATCAAAGGCTGATGAGTAAAAAGCATGGCTATTTTCACGCTTTTATTTATTTATATAATTTGTGAAGCGATTTCCTTTATATCGGATGATTTTTGATGGCCAGAGGATTGGTAGAAGAAAGAAATTGTTGTGTGGAGTCACTAATAATTTAAATGATCTTTTTAATTTATTTTAATGTCAACTTAACGGCAAGTTGTTGCATTACAAATGGACGTGTGGGTTGAAAAAATGAAAGCTATCCACGCAAACTCCAAAACTTAACGCCACAGATATTAAATGGCATCCTACATAACATCCTTTCAGCGTGGAAAGTTTAACAGCAAACCACAAGACGAGTGACTTGATATGCTTTTAATTAATATGGAATGACATGCTGTCCATCGAAGACTACCTTGGGACCTGAAGAAGAGGCAGGGACAGCTGCGTAATTACTACTCTCACTTGTACAGAGAGTAAATAATTTATTGCCTATAGTTGCCATTAACTGAACAAACAAAATAAGCTGTATTTTTACATTTTGCTGAATCAGGAAGAATATTTGATTAAGGCAGCTAATTTAACCAAACTTGTCTTAGAGAAAAAAAAATGCCCAATATGAAACTAGTTTATCAAAATGTAAAAAAACAAAAAAACACACACATTCAAAGTCACATTGTACAATGTATTCTGGATCTGTTTCAGTAGATTTAGCCATCAAAAACATGGTGGTAGGAGGCAAACGGCCAAAAATGCACGAATGGCTGCCAAGATGCTCTAAAAGTGAAACATTTATGACCTCCAATAATAACATTAAATGTTCCTGTAATAACATTTTGAAAGCAATTTCTCTCTGGTGATTTACAATGGATTTCAGTCTTCAGCCTGTAAATCAAATGCAGGCTATACCCACACACTTGCTAGCTTGTATAGTCAAAGACTGTTTTCACCCACATAAACTGCTTAATGTCAATTATGATTTCCACTGGCTGAATTTAAAATCCCCACACATCTACAGTGCACACACTACGTTGCTGTAACTACATGAGCGCAGCATCCACACAATTACGTCTCCTGGCATCTGTCTCTGGAGACTTTACGGGGGACATCCAGGAGCTGGAGCGCAGGCCTGCCTCTGTGTCAGAACTCTGAGTGCGTAGATCATGACACCTCCATTTATTTTTAAAGAGAGAAGACTGTGTGCGTGTAAACTTTGAAAACGCCCGATAGATTTGTTAGAGTTTTAACTACAAGAAAAGATTCATTCACAAGAGCACACAGAGCATAACTGTTCACACATTTGCATCTGATCTGCTCTTGTACGGGTCCTGGGAACAGTAGAGAGGTGTGTACAATCTGAAGTTTACACGATATCACAGTTTTTTTTAACCTTGCTCCGACCACATGTGGAGTTATGAGATCTCTAGCAAGTGTAAACTCAGCAAGGAGTCTGAAATACGACTGTATGAGCACAGAGAACTTCTCTACAGTAACGTCCACTTATTTCTTAATGCCTGGAAAAGTGATGTGCTAATCCTGAAGAGAAACTAAAACGTCTTTGAAATACTTCTGTGTGAAAAATAAATACATTTTAAAAAATGTTTTTTTTTTTTGTTTGTTTTTTTATATAAATGGATATATACTTGAAAAAAACTGTTATATTGTAGTAATATCATATATTTGAATATATATTCAAATGTACTATTCCTGTGTTGCCAATGTAAATTTTAAGCAGCTACTCTTTAGTATCACACAATCATTCAGAAATTATTCCATAATACTTATATAATGCTCAAGAAACATTTCTTTATGAAGGTTTAAAAGAAAAAAAGTTGTGTACCTTAATATGTTTGATGATTATTCTTGAGAATTCTTTAAGGAAGTTCAAAAGAGCTTGTCAGTGAACTATGGCTCTGTGTATTAATTGCGTGATGGAGATTTATTACTAATCAAGAACCGGTTTACTGACAAGATGCGCATGACTATCACATGCAATATATTGTGCAGCACTGATATATATTGGTTGGTCGGTTGATAACACTTTAGGTAACACTTGTTAACTATTAACTATGACTTTTCCTCAAAAAAACTCTTAATTTGCTGCTTATTAGTTATTAGTATTAATAGTTAGTAAGGTAGTTGTCAAGTTAAGGGGTTGGGTGGTAGCAGGGTTGTAGAATAAGGCATTAATATGTGCTTAATTAGCACTAATAAATGGTTAATATTCTAGTAATATGCATGCTAATAAGCAACTAATAGTTGTAACCATAAAAAATAAAGTGTTTCCGTTTCTGATTTCTTACTGACCTTAAACATTTGAAGTGTCATTTTTAGATCATACATATATCATTGGAGCAAGGTTAAAAAAATACCATGAAAGCTTAAATTGCAGACTGTACACCAAGACAGTCAACCGCTTACATCACTTCAACCGTGCAACAAGGTCTGTTCAATATTTGCAACATGTGTGCTTGCCTTCACTCAGCGAGAGCTCTGCCTGTCCTGCCTTTCTTTGTTACAGCCACCTTGCTTTGTGCAGTATGTCCTGCATTTGGTCTCCCGCCTTTGCTGGGGCCACGAAGAACTCTCCAAGTTTCCATTCATGCTTCTCATTACTGGGGCATGTTGGGGTTTTATGGAGCCTTGTAAACCCTTGAATTACTGCACTTTAAAATAGATTTTGACACTATTATGTGACTGTGCTTATGGTGAAGCCTTTCATTGCTAGACAGAGGACTCATAATGGTGGACGACAAAAGAGCATGACTTGTTAATTATTTTTAACTGCCGGATAAAATGATTATGAACTAGGTAAAAATGCACCAAGGGCCCGTAAGGGGGTGAGACATGTAATGATGTTTTGTCAAAAACACGGCAGTCGTAAACTTCATTTAAAAAAAAAATTAAATAAATAAAAGCATAAACTACTTTAGAACCTTTTCATTCTAAAAGCACATGAACTTAGAAATGTAGAAAACTGAAATGAAGATAAGACTGTGACATAACCTAACTAAACGGTAAGAGTAAGAGCTGCTGAGTAAGAGACTTGTGACGATCTGTCTGTGCATTTCTCCTCCCAGGCTTCTTTGAGAAGGGAGCCGTCTGCTGGGCGGCAGAGCGGTCAGAATAGAAGGTGGCAGCCAGTCAAAACACTGCCTGTTATTCCAGCCAGGGCCCAAGTGCCAGTGAAGAGCTTCTTTTCATGCGCCCTTAATGTGGTAAAGTGATCTGCTGCACAATAGGGACACTCAAGGAGGCCATCCCCAGCAAACAGGCCAAAACAAACAGCTCCCCTAGGCCTGGCTGCCTCACCCCCCGGCCCCTTGAACACATCCCAGCACCTCTCAGGTCTGCTTCAGTGGGCATGCAAACAGAAAAACACTCAAAGTTACAGTATACATCTTTTCTTATGCACACACTGTTTCTGGATGTGTACACAAATAACATCCACAAACAAATAAAACACGAACACATGCTGCGACAAATAACACGCGTACCGCATGCAACCACACATACTCCCAAAAAATATGCTGAGCTCACACCCTCATGCGGGGTATCAAAACAAGCAACAGTTCTGAAATCACAATGAAGAAAAATTCCTCATTAAAAAGGGGGGGCTTGAAGAGATGAAAAAGTATTTTGGTTTAATCTTTTCTAACAAAAATAACAAAACTGCCACACTGCTAATTGAAACACTTTTGTCTGCAAAATCAAAGCCATGTGTGAGACAAGCAAAATCAATTGCTTCGAGCAATATGCAGCAAACTAATAAAACAGGAAATGATATCATACTGTGGATCACACTGAGTCTCCTATTTTGAACTTTTTATGACATGGCGAGGTTAGTTAAGGTTATAGTGCTGTGTGACCCCATCAAAAGCAATGATGTTTATATATATCTACATAAACACACACATTTTGAAAACAATGATTATGTATTAGGAAAGTTCAAAATTCTTTATTGTGGACACTCTTACATGTAATTGACCCACATTTCCACATACGTCTAACAGGCCAATTTCATTCACATGGCTTCCTGCCATTCAGGAGCTACAACTGGAGAGGCGTGTATGTTAGTATACAGAGAGCGCTGCGGCTGTGGCTTTGACTTTGTGTGGAAGCACTTTCAATATTGACCACAGCGAGCATTTATGCAGAGGCCCAGCTGGCTCAGAGACAATTTGGCTGACAATGACAGAAGAATTAGCACTCACTTTTACAAGCTCAGCCTCAAATTACTTCTCTAGCACTAGCTTCAGTAAATGAGTCGAGGCAAATTCAAAAAGAAACTTTACATGTCCGCCCCATGTCTGTAATAGGCCTTCTCCTCCGATCCAAAGACATAATCGTGACAATAAAAGCCCAGGCGTTTACCACACACCAAAGATCATGAGAATTATACAAGCACTACAACCGCTCCTGGAATGGGCTTTTTTCTAGTTTGCAGCGTGCGAGGGAGAATGAAAGGCAAATGCTTTTCCCTCTTCTCCTCTTTCTTCACCCTTTTCTTCTCCCCTCTCCTCCTTCTTGTCTGTTGAAACATGTGGTCAGCTGTTGTGCTTCCATGTGGTCAGATGATCAAAGGCAGAGCGGGATAGTAATTGTCCCCTGCTGAAGCGCAGCTCGGCCTGGGATCAGGGTCCCAGCAGGTGGGGGGACAGCCATGAGAACGGCCGGAGAAGCCGGAGGAACGCGAGAGGCCCTGCCTGGCAGAAATAAAGACTTCCTAAGGGTTCCTCTCTGACAACAGAGCCGCTTGGGGAGAGTGAAAAATGAAGCCTCCACACATTTAGGGGTTTTTTTTTTTTTTTTTGAAGGGGGAAAAGGGGGCCACAATGGGGGGATGGTGAAAATTAATGCGCAAGAACAAGAGATTATAATATTTGGAGAAAGGGAAGACTTTGATTGTGCGACTCTCGCCTCAGTTGCTGAATTTTAGCATCCCTGATCTGCGTTGTCTAGAGGAAACAATCATGTCACCTAGTTTCAGTTGTAACGATTATGCAAAAGCGCTCATGCAATTGTTGGAAACCCAGTGTACGGGTGTGTCTGTAAAGAACGGGCCAGTAAGAAAGAGCGCACGACAGAAAGCACGAGAGAATGAGATACACCGTGACTAAGTCAGTGTTTACCTGAAGACCAAAGGGAGCTGTGAAAGCTCACAAGTCAGCCTACTTCACATATATGTGGGAGCCCACAAAACACTTTTCACTGCTGTCTGTCATTTTGATTGCCCAGCATGACTCCCTCCCCCCTCAGCAAGCCCCCCCCCCACCTCTTCCTCTGGCCAGATGGCTTTTTTTTAACAGTCTGTGTCTTGCACCTCCACTCTCAATCCTTGGAAGAAGCGGGAGGAAAGGGCCAGCGGGGGACATTGGGCTGTGTGGACAAATGGTTTTGAGGTAGCAGAGCAAATAAAATGGATTAAGGGGAACCTTTTCACAGATACCCCCAAAACTAGTTTGGCACTTCTAAGTCGAAGCCCTCATAAGTGCCGAGATGGACCAATCTATCTGCACAAATAAGAAATCTTTGAATAGAATGAAACAAATACTTCCACCGCACCTGAAATAACAGACTCCCCAAAGACAGGGTTTCAGGCTCCACATATATGTATTTTGATGGGTACATTGTAAGAACATGAACAAATTTCTCTTAAAAGCTTTTTTCTGAAGCTTATAGGTGTTCATTTAACATATAGAGTAGCACCTCCAATCATCAGAGCAGGACACAAGGCGGTCTGACATCTACAGAAGACTATCATTGCAACAAAAGATATTCATCAAATCCATTCAAACACAGCAGGTATCTTTCTATAATACCACAAAGGCCCTCGGTTCCTTCAAAGTGGAAAACGGACAGGAAGCTCTGTGATTTCATCATCACAAAAGATTTCTGTTGCAACCCGAACCTGAAGCCAACAGACCTGCAGACATTAAGGAGGCTGCTTGATTGACTGGAAAGGGGTAAATAGACCTGTCAGTCTCCTCACAGTCCCGACAGAAATGCCTGGGGTTTGAGTGATGGAAGATGTCCCTCTTGCACAATCCCATACATTGCAAACTCATTCATAGATACTTTGCCACAGATCTTCTTGTAATATCTGACAGTGCTTCGGGGATTAGAGGATCAAGATTCAAGGCTGAGCCTTTTGTCTTTGCAACCGATTCGGATTTGTCTCCAGTCTCTCATGATGGCCGAAGCACTTCAACCGTCATTTTAATAGCACAAAATAACCCATTTGATGCTGTTCCAACATCAGCCAAATCAAATGCAAAACAATGACTCCATACGTACCCAAAACTAAATGTCAGAGCAAGAAAGAACTGACATTTGACTTCCTGATGAATGTCATTATGTCACTAGGCAACATAGCATGGACGTCCTGCCTGAATAAAAAGAGCCATTGTCAGACTGCAATCAATAAGAGAGCTAGTTTTTTTTTTTTTTTTTGCAAATAATGCACATGAAAAACAAATGGCACATACTAATCAGTCTTTTTGTTTGTTGCGGAATAGCGGGAAAAATCCCTTTTGAGCCGACTGTTTGCATTTTGTCTTTTCAAAAGCCCTTTTGGCAGTGTATCAGGTATTTGTAACAGCCAAAACGAATAATTATTTTATAAAGGTTTAAACAGATACACAGGCCAATTTTATAATGTGCCTACATGGATTCAGAATCAAGGCGTTTGGTTTGTAAAATGGAAAAAAAAACAACAACAGAAAGATCAGTGCTGAATCTAATGTCACTGGATTAGATCAGCGACACTGGCCCGTCCCTTCACATCAGGTCACCGGCTCCATGTCACATGACACCAGGGCTCTGACCCCTTCTGTGGTGACATGTTACTCTGAGGTCATTCAGGTCACTCAATTAGCAAAGGAGACAAAGACCTGGGCGTAGAGGAGGCGAGAGGCCAACCGTCCCATCCAAAGCAATCCAACCACATTGCTCTCAGTCGCCCGTTTGCGTCTGCTTGTCTGGCCAAGCCCTCATTTAGCAGTTCACTGACTGGAGAAATGCCCGCTGCTCTTCACGGAGCGTGCGGTGACAGCCAAGAGTCACTAAATAGCTGAAGAGTCACTCCTGTGCCACATGGCGAGATTACGATCGTACGTTGACGCGTCAAAAGTCTGGTCTTGAATTGACTGGCACGCGCATTAGTGTCAGAAAGAGTCTGATGTCAGACAGACTGGCATAGACCGGCGCACATGCTGGGAGGGGAAATAAAGCTGCTCTTTGGTGTAGTAACAGAACATGCAAGGAAATGTATGCAGGCATATGTGTTTATGCAGTATAGCTTACGCTGTTACACAAACATCAAGGCGTTCATTCATATGTCTTCCCGTGCACACACCCCCTGACACTAGACGCCCACTTGTATACAACCTCTTTTCCATCTTGCTTTCCATCTTATAGACGCTCATCCAGGGGGAATGAAACAGAGGAAGATTTCAGCTGAGAGCATGAAGTATGTAGTCGAAGGTATTTTAGGTGCACCTCATTCCGATGGAGGCGTCTAGAGGGCTCAATCAGAGCTTAAACCCTCCTCTTTTCGCAGAGCGATCAGGGTATGCACTTAGTATCTTTTCATCCTGCAGCAACAACCACACATATTGCCGGTGTACTTTAATGATGAAGACAACTTGCTGTCAGAACGGATTGTTCCCTGCGCTTCATCTACAGCTCTCATAAATCTAGAATATGCTTGGAAAAGTTGAGGAAAGTTGCATCAAATGATTTCTAGCTAGGCTGCTGTAATCTTCGTCCGTCTGTCTTTCGAGCCTCATTCTAAAAGATTCACTCTTGCAAACTTGCAAGGGCTAAACTACAGCAAGTGCAGAGCAACAGCTGGCCCTGTCATTTCCCTAAGAACACAAACCACCGCAGCTGCTCTCACCGGCATCTGCTGAGCTGTTTATGAAAATAAACGGCGCCAAACCCCATAAACATCCTCATAAAGTCATCAACTATCTCCGAATTTACAGCACTGAAAAATGCATTAGGCCCTGCCTTGATTTGATAGCACTAAATTTCTCAGCTCATAAATATATTTATATAGCCTATTCACAGTGCGCACCAATTACAAGGCGAGCAGGGAAATTGTCAAACAATGTTTCGACATGTTTAATAACATTGGGGTATGATTTGTCAAGGCAGTGCACCAAACATAGCCACTAATGAGTAGCAATGGAACTCGGAGGCTGCCTGGCCAAATCACGGGGCCTTGGAGGACTATTCAACCATTGTCAACAATTTCACTCTCAGTCCGCACGCAAAGAGACAGAGACGACCGTTAGTGGATAGCACTTAGCTAATGGCTCCCTTTTGGCAGCCGTAATTACACAATGATTAGCTTTACCCACTTCAAACTTTCACACTTCACCTTGTGTTCCTGTAGTCTGCGGTGAGCAGCTATGCAGACCGGCCAGAGCCAGACTTGTTCAAAACAGCACCTTCACGTTGTGGATTCTACGTGTGGAGATATATTTAGTTAGTGCTAATCCAATTGAATCCAATGCTTCCTGTCAGGCAAGGTGCTGGCAGACCACATAAATGTATTAGTAGACAATGAAACCTCCACTACCGTAATCTAGAGTTTACTGAAGTCCAGACGAAGTAAAAGGTTAGCATGCTTCTGTGAAATGAACATTAGTGTTTGTCTATTGGAGTAATCCTGAGGTTTGTCATGTAAGAAACAACGAAGTCAGAGCACTGAAACACATGATTATTCAGTCAATTCTGCTCTATTTATATCATCATCATTACTTTAACATGAACATTTATTAAACATTTGAATATATTCAACATATATTTAAGGAAGTTAATTAACTAGTACATTAATGTTTGTCTAAATAGATCGAATAAAAAGTTTAAAATAATTAAAAACATGTTTTTTTTAAACAATGTTGAAATAAATAGAATGCATAAAATGATACTTTAAATACTTTACAGTACATAAAAAGACTATTTAAATGTATATAAATATATGTTTATTCACAAAAATCATAGGATTCACAAGTCAGATCTGCCAGAGTCGAAGAGCTGGTTATATCTTAAATCACAACTCTTCTAATCTGTCACATCAACAGAGGGAAATGACGAGATGTAGCTGGTGGTCTGCCACTGGAAGTTGAACATATGGGAGGGGAGGGCTTACAGGGTGAAGAAACTCAGCCACCATATTACCTTACCGATGCATGTGCTGGCAATAACTACAGGGAACGGGTTGCATCACATCAAAATATGATACTGGGTGCTATGAGCCAAACTAGCTGATAATTGATTAATTGAAAATAATAACAAAACAGTACCTTTTTAAATGCAGGTACATTTCTTTCTCTATTTTTCAAATACAAAATATATAAATAAACAATTTCAAATCACCATGAAGATTTCTGGGTAACATTTTGAACAACTGAAGCATAGCGAGCAATGCTTTTGTTTCTGGTACTGAGACAAAAATGTAAATGTGAAACATGCTAACAAATGGGAACCCTGATGTCACAGCAAATGAACAATTTTAGTAACAGCTTAAAAAAATAATAAAATCAATAATGGCAAAACAAACATCAGAATTACGAAGAACGAAGCTTCTCTATCGCTGCATTTGGGTGCAGTAGTCAAGTTATTTTGCTCGTAACTTCCCAAGCTAAATCAATAAATATCCTCTTGTGTTGGTTTCCACCATCAATCCTCAGCAGAGCTAAAAGAGGGAAGCACACCTTCCTCTGATCAATATTACAACAGCGAGGCGAAGGGCAGGCACCTGAGACTCCTGCTTTGTTGCCAGATAGGTCTTTATATGTTCTCTAGAGGACTTATTTACCCCAGCCTTCAGCATAGATGCTCAAGCCACTACATTTCTGGCCTATCCACCTTGACGCCCCCCTCTTCACGCACGAAGCCGGATTCAAGTGATTTCTCTTTTTTCCAGTCAAGTTAAACGGTGCACCGTGTGCTCTACTGGATGGCAGGAATTGAAACATTTAAAAAGCCAACAGCGATAAGCCAAGCACAGACACCCCACAGACAGACCACCTCGCCTTGGAGACACTTAAGCGTCTGTGGCTTTGACAGCATTTTCATCACACCCCCTACCCCCCTTCACCATCTGTCAATGTGCCCGGCAACATCAAACCAAGTCTGAGAATGGAAAACCAGAAGACAAACCCATCCACGATACTATCCTCTGTGGAAAAAAAACAACACCGTCACTTGTAGCAGAAAGAGAGTCGCTTGGCGTCTGTTAACGTGCATTGTGCAGGTAAGGTTTTTCCTCTTTTTCTCTCACGAGGAGAGGCCAGCGTCGCTGCCATGTGTGCAGTTAGAGGCCGCCCTGGCAGCGAGCGCTGCTTGCACTTGCATCAATTACAGCGGATGGGCCTGACAGCTGTAATTACATACCTCAACACTGATTATGTGCGGTCTGTCATGGAGACCAGCAAGGCACCTATTTTCATGCACTCGTTTAAGCAGTCAGTTGTCAGGGCAAAGTGGCAAAGCAGGAACGGCCCTCTTCGCGAAGGAGGAAGGGAGGGAAAGTGGCGGGGATGTAGCTTGTGTGGAGTTAAGTAAACCCCCTCCACATGCTCTCATCCCCAACCGCCTCGGTCTTGGCAAGATCTCCTGCTGCTCAGGGCAGTAATAGCTACTGCATAAAGAGCCCGTGTTATTATTGTCACAATAGTGAAGGACTCATAGGAAATTGGGGTAGATCTGCTCATTGATGCTGTTGTCTTCTCTTCGGCACGAAGGAAAGACCTGTGCACAACCAATTTAACTGGAAGTTGTCAATAGGACTCAACCTAGTATTTTAGACAATATCGAGTGTTAAGTGGCACAATGATACAGATATGGTTACATTAGAGGAGGAAATGAAGGAAAGTAAACCTGGCAGTAAGAGAGAAAAAAATAACAACGTAGAGCTCACATGCACAGCTGATGCATTGAGCTCACTGAATCGATTCGAAGGAAAATCAAATATGCCATTAATATTTCATTCACTGTCTATGCAAGTTAAAGTAGCGATCACATGGTAAAATAATGAGCATTTTTTGTTCCCTTGCTCAACGTAAAATTAAGACTTGAAAAAAATGGAAGTGGGAGCGCTTTAACATGAGCTGCGATATATGTTCAAAAATAACCAAAAATAAATATAAAACAAAGGGTCATATATTGGATGCAATTCAATCACTGTTGAGAACCAGTCTTTTAAGAGACAAAAATCAGCCTGTGCCCTAGCCATGCCACCCTCGCCCTTTTCAAACCCCCATCCCAGACACCCATATTCCAACCCCCAACGCTTGCATTAAAAGCCTGGCCAATCCAGCTGTGAGTTTGGGCAAACTGCCAAACTGTCTGGCAAACTAAATGGAAATCTCTGAAATGAATACAGTAGCTATGATTTCACCAAGCCTTTGGACTATACAGGGAAACGGCTTCATCTACAGCTGTAATGTGCGTATGTTTTGATTATTGACATCATTTACATAGCTGTCATTGAGTGCATTTACATCTCTCAGCCATTACGATTACATTTAAACATTTTAAACAGTGCTCTTTTATAGGCAAAAAGTCATAATTTAAATCAAAACCCAGATTTTTGCCCACAACCCCAGTTTCATTATGCAAGTACACACCTTTACCAGCTTATTCAGAATCCACGTCATTAGCATTTTAACATCACAACTGGAGAAACTCTTTAGAATCTTAATTAACGGCAATATATAACTAGCTAATTCTTTGCCAGCATTTTTAATGCATTCAGTAATTTAATTTTACAATGAAAGTACAATATAGTGACCAAACAAAACAACCATTCTCAAATGTTTTAGGCCGAGTAGAAAATTTGACCACAAATGTAATATCAGTATCATTCATATATGACAAATAAGGGCTACCACAAATTAAATTAAATATAATTATTTAAAAAAATAAACAAAGTTCACCTCTACTAACTAACTAACTTTTGTGGGACATGATTATGAAAGACACCACTTCACAAGCACAAAAACAAACACTCACAAAACGTTGCTGCAGAAAAACATTACGATTGGTTAGGCCTACCTGTCCTCCAGTATTTGTGAACTCAGATGGCTTCAAAGAGACAACTGGCCACTGAAAAACAAATGGGAAGAAAACACGTTAGAAGCTGAAGCATACCTTTGTCATGTCTAAACGTTAAAACTGAATCATTTCAGCAGGTCTGGGTGTTTACATAACTGGATTTCAGTGAAGAGATCTTTAGGTAACATTATGCTCACTAAAGGACAAGTGTTTTTGAGTGCTGGTATTTTCTCATGACTAGTTAAGATGCGTTTTCAATATACTCTATTATGTCATTACTAAATTTCTGAATTTCTGCAAACCATAGTAAGCAAATGTCTGTGCTTATAAAGCTCTCACTCTTCAGTCAATTCAACAGTGTGAGGTGTGAGTGCTCTCTTTTCAGTGACCTTCAATAGCTTATTGATTTCTGTGAATACAAAAGTGGCCACTCATACCCCAAACTCTCATGTTCGCAAGTTTCATTGAACTGCAGCCGCTTTCTCCCGTGAAATGTCCAAAGCTCTAATCACGATAGTAATAAAAAAGCAGACTGTTTTGCTCCAACAAACAACAAACATAAAAACACCTAAGTGAGTGCGTGCATCGCTATTTGTCCCAACGCATTGTGAGGATAATGGCATTTAATCCTCACGTCATCCCCCACCCAGACTCGCTCCACACACCCGGCCTTACAAAGACCGTCCTCCAATAATAAGCCGTCTAGTCCTTGGCTTCCAGGCCTTTGTCATATTGCCTATCGACATGTTAGATTAAACAAAATTTCACATGTCAATTAAATGAGTGTTGCCCGGGTGATTAGCAGATCCCACTAATTGTCTCCCTCCTCCTCTGCCATAATTTTCCACATGGACGAACAGGAAAGAGGGCTTTGTTCAACAGGGCCCCCATCAAACATGTCGAAGATGGGTCTTTACGTTCTCCTCCACTTCTTCCCATTCTCCTGGGGAGAAGCCGACGAAGAGAGGGATGAGGTGGGGAGGAGTGGAGATGAGATTGGAAAAGGGAGGGATTGGATTCACTTTTCAGGGCGCCCCGTTCAGTTCAGGGCATCCCGCTGACGGGGTGCAGCGAGAACGCAAACAGTGGGTCCTTTTCCCCTGACGCAAGGCCCCACTCACACACTCCCACACGTGCACCCTCACTGATAATTACCCAGCCGGCCCCTAGAGACAAGACGTCTACAAAGACTGGGCCACTAACTGTTTTAGACAGGGGCCAAGGCACTCCCAAGGTCTTCCTCTTCTACATACTCTAATTTCTTTTTTCTCTGCCATATGTTTGTTTTGCTTGCCTTAATGAACATGCTCTCTGGATCTACCTCACATTTGGTCCATCACATCAAAGGGGTGATGTTGGCGTGTCTGGTTGGCTTCGGTGGATATAAGACGATGAAAAGCAGTTTGTTCAAATATATAGGCTAAGCTATGCACTTCTTCTGCCCAGTTTCACTCCAGCATAACAAGCACAAACAAGACTGCTGCTTTTAATTCTGATGCTATTTCTTTGCCATTTATCCCGTTTAGACAAAAAGAAAAATAGTGACCAAGATTTACTCACATTTGTGCCATTCAAAATCTGTATGCGTCTTCTGAAGAACACAAAAGGAGATCTTCGGAAGACTGCTGTGGTCCGAACATCACTGACATTTACAGCAAGGAAAAAATATTCTCAAAATATCTTCTTTTGGTTTCCACAGAAGAAAGAAAGTCTTACAAGTTTGCAACAAAGTGAGGGTGAGCTACCACTTTTAATGTGCCTGTGCAACACTGACCCAAAATCAGTGGCATCAGTTTGTGGCAGACAGCAGATGTCCTGTGAAGGAAAACCTGTCTGAAAATAGTAAGTGTTTTTGTAATTTTGGAAATGCAAATACACTGCCCCCTTTAAATGTACATATTCTTTTAAATATTTAAGCCTCTCTAGCATTGCAAGTTAATGTTTTAATTGTAGTTTAGTTCAGTTTTATTTAGTTAGTTACTTTGTACTGCAAGGACAAACAAAGCAAACCTGAAATGTCATGTTAAATTAGTGCTATTTGTTTATGTACTAATATTTAGTATTTTTTTACCTCATAACTCGTTTGTAGTGCAGCTGTCCTTCAGTCACAAAATACAGTGTGACAGTGTTTGAGAAAGTAACTTTAAAAAGTAGTGCAACACCTCTGCACTGAAGGTCATTGCACACTGAATCGGAAATCTTTGCACATTAAAAAATAAACACAACTTCACGTTGTATCAATCGTGTTTACACACTGCCTCCGAAACGTTCAAATTCCATTTTCTGCATTTTTATATCTATAGCATGCATTTATGATAGCAAAGGATGACCAATATGGAAAAACACACAAAAATTTCAGACTCAGTGTGCAAGGACCTTTACTCCCGATTTCCCCTGGAGACATGGCAGTTAATAAAAGAACAAAGTAACTTTACTTGCACTACTATATTAAAAAAGCAACTCTGATATTTCCTTTTAAATTAAAAATGCAAACTGACTCAAGTTTTCCCAACTTTACTCAAGTGATCACACTCTCTTTGCCTCATTCTCTCCTCTAAGTGAATAAGGAGTCTGGTCAAAGAGGACATAGCCCCGTTTGCACTGCACTTTCTCAAGTGTACACAATGAAAATTGTGTTCCATTGAGTCCAAATATGCTGGAAGTTTCATTTAAAAGGAGTACAAAGAATTAGCTGCATGGTCTACTTTTTGTGCTGAGGCAGCAGACCACAGGACTAATAATAGATAAGGGGAATCTTACATCTGAGTCTACCTCACACACTGAACGTTGGGGGGAGAAACATGATGGGCATGAGTGTCACATTCATCCGTACTCTAAATTCATTCACTCAGAAATCACGCTCCCTCTCCTTCCTTCCTTTGCAAACTGCAGTTTCCCAGAGGCCTGTATTATGTATGTGTAAGTGTGTGTGTTTAGGCAGTGAGTGCCAGTCACATGTAAGTGCTCATGCATGAATGTGTGTGTACGAGTACAAAAGAAGCAGTCGACACAAACAGTATCTTAAACAAATCTCAGTGGAGAGTTAAAAGAGCGTCTCTGAATCTGATTATACCAATGAATTCTCTTCTTCACACATTACTTTCCACATGAACACATAAAATGAAAATACTACATTTGTCCTGAAAAAGCCATAGTACACATGAGTGTTAGCGCCCTCATATTATTCAGAACGCAGATTGATCTCCAAATATGAAGAGAATTTAATTGATTCCATTAAATGTTGTTAGCCTACACTTTTTATATTTCCAACCTGTAAAATCTGAAGCATTTTAGTTATTATTCATTTAGTCATTAGTCATTTCACATCTTGTAGATGTGATCATCCCGCGACTGTTTGTTTTAGTTTATGTTTTAGTATTGATAAACTGCTGAAACAAACCAATCAAACAGTCTTTTAGCCATTATTTAAAAAAAAAATCATTTATTTAATTAGTCAAGCCATCTGGTTGAGCTATTATTTGATTAGAAATATCATATCTTGAGAAACTGCTTAACTGCTTAAATTATTTTAAACTGTATTACATGACTTCTAAGTCTATCAATGCCATGCCAAATTGCTCAAAATAAATATGGAAACAAGCCAAACATTCATTTATAACATCAGGTTTTGAAAGACTTTTACTTCATCTGTTTGGTGGAATGACCAGCACAATTCAATCCGAGCAAGATCTTCAAGAATCAGCTAATCTATCTATCAGTCTTCTATCTTTATTTGAATACTATTCTTTAAAAAAAAACCTGCACCTTTTAGACCTTTTCTTTTATACACACACACACACACACATACATTTTATATTATATATATATATATATATATATATATATATATATATCAATTCTAGCGTCTCTATTCTTTCTCTATTCTATCTATCCCTTATCTTTTTAATTATTGTACACTTAACAAAAACAAAAAA
>JAUYWG010000048.1:14549597-14571803 GCA_034779775.1 Enteromius afrohamiltoni
ATATATATATATATATATATATATATATATATATCAATTCTAGCTTCTCTATTCTTTCTCTATTCTATCTATCCCTTATCTTTTTAATTATTGTACAATTAACAAAAACAAAAAAAGCTATAGCTCTCAATAGCGTGCTCTATTCTTTTTCTATTCTATCTGTTTTCCATATTTTATGTTAAGCTAACTATAAATTGTTGCAGCAGTTGCGCATCATTGCTCCTTTGTTTATTTTGATCGTTTCCATTGTCCTCTTTAGTAAGTCGCTCTGGATAACTGTAAACATAAATCTATTAACATAGTTTGCCAAGAAATAAGACTTATCATTGGTAATATTAATAAACAGGTCTACCAAATGTCTTGACTAACAAAATAAAATTGTAAAAAATGAATATTAATTTAAGTCAATTCCATCTAGTTTCTTAAAACTTAAACTTGAATATTTTTCAAAGTGACTTGGGCTGACCTTATGTTCTTATGCTTCTCAAAGCAGTAAAAACTGCAACTACAGTCATTAAAGTCTCCAAAGGGCTGTGAACAAGAGGGGGAAGGTGGTGGGCGGGATTTGAGGGGGGGGGGTTGTTTCTATGGCAACACTGAAGTTCAAGTCCCACTGTGTACTGGAGGAAGTAGCATAGCTCTGGAGGGTTCCATCCGTACAGCACGGATAGTCCCTTTGTTGGGGCAGACTGCATGAGACATGTTTTGCTGGCTCAGGACTGGCCCCGTAATATTAAATAAATCATGAACACAGGCTCCTGAGGGACAGGGCTGTAAAGTGCTCAGGACAGGACCCCTAATGTCTAGAAGGGGTTGGTCTTAGACTGGCACTAATTTGACACAGTGAGGTAATCTGACAAAACTATGGGGCTTCTCCGCTTTGTCACAATGTGTTAAGGCCCTTGTATTTAAGGATGGCTGCTTTCACAGTGGAGTTAATTAAGGCACAGTTTAACACAAATTGCTGAGGACAGAACCTAATTGATGGCCTTGAGGGTCAGAGAGCTACCTTAAGCCTTGCGATCTAAACTGTGAGTCTGTATCCTGGGCTGTCATGGGAAATTTAGTTTAACAGAGAAGCGTTCAGTCTTCTGCACCAATATAAATCACAGCAAACTTTGAAAATAGAAAAAATATCTGTTATGACTAAGAGACTTGAGAATAGATTCCATCAATACGGCAGATCAATACCGTCTCTTACCTCTCTCACAACTCTGACACACTTGATATGTCTTGTGCGGGCCAGTGCAGCGAGTCACACTCAAAAGATAACATAAAAAGAAAGTCAGCTTTCAACATCTGACAATGATTGTAAATGATGCTTCTCTTCAACTATAGGAAAAGGCTACTCCCCTTAGAATACCACTCTTGAATGGAACAGAATCTAAATTCCATCAAAGACAAACACCCCATGCCAGACTATAACAAGGTCAATATTTAAATTTTTTTTTAAAATTCAGTTTTTTCTTCCAAAGGCAAACATTCTTAAGGCAAACATCAGAGAACTTCCTGAATCAATGGCTGCTTGCCTTTATTCAAAGAATAAGGAGTTTGTCCAGGGACTAAATTTATATTTTGGAGACCCATATAGTAAATACACACTATAACAAAACAGACTCCTGAGTGGACTTGGGTTATATTTTTACATTCACATTTTTAGTTTTGACTGTTAGTCTGATTACTTTTATTTTAAAATAAAACTAAATTATATTGTATTATATTATATTATATTATATTATAGCATGGACATTTCATTTATTTATTTTATAAAAAAATAAAAAATATATTTTTTTTTATAAAATAAAAATTGCATAAAGTATTACAGTATTTTTTTTTTTAATATCTATATTTTTATAGAGTATTTAAGTAACTCAATTTCCAAATGCTTTGGCCCAACGCCAAAAGATCCACGAAGGTTACTAAATATATTAATATCAGAAAACCACATATGTACAACAGGAATTATCATTTCATTCTTGTAAGAAAGGACTTATTAGGAACTCTAAGAAAATGAAGGTCTTGTAAGTAGGGATGGGAACCGAAACTCTGTACTGAATCAGTGCTAAATTACAAAAGAACGAAGTATCGTTAAGCTCTGGTGTTAACAGTTCTGCTATTAGTACAACAGAAAAAATACATTTCCTATTTATTGCTAAATAATCATTACCTAGCATATTTTAACCTTTACTAATTTGCGCTAATATTACAGACATTTGCCTGCAATCTCAGACGAGAAATGTCTGTCTGTTCTGTGCATAGGTTCTGCAGTACACAGAGCTCGTGCATGCGCAATACGAAAGCTTGTGCCTAATGAGTGACAATGGTGGAGAGAACCAAACAATCTAAAGCAGTGGTTCTCTGGGCCTGGGACCCACAGGCCCAGTTTCACAGACAGGGCTTAAGCCTGGCAGGGCAGAATAGTTCGCTTTTCTGAGGTGAGAGACTTCTCATAACTAGATATGGAAATAAAGGCAGAATTATGTCACTGACAATAAACCTGTCAATATCTCATCTGACCGCAGACACTGAATCGGGACAGTTCGTTTTTACTTATTAAACTGCATTTGACAGAAGAACCGCTTTCATAGCCTGGGCCCTCCCATACTTCCTTAGACGCTACATTCACTTCACGAGCAAAGTTAGTCTGGCAAAGCTGCCGCCTTAGAGCATTTCCGTTCCCAAAAAAGTGGGAACCAATGAGAAACGAGCTCATGATGACGCAGCAATCCTGAGCCAGGCTACGGCTTTTATGCACGTCCTTTGAAATAAAAAATCTTGCATAAGAAAACATTTAGAATTACTTATGTTAGCAGTCTTCCAAAATAACCACATCACAGAAGGTCTCTTTATCAAATTAGTATGCTATAATAATGCTGATAATTTAATAAACACACATTTTGGTTACATTAAAAATAGTCATATAAATATTTTTATGCAGAGTATTTTTTTCTGCAGTAGCCTAAATCAATTTTAAACGCTAAACATGCCTTTACAGTACTGTATTTACAAATAGATGGATAATAATAAACTATGCTCATTAAGAATTAAAGCAGAGATCATAGAAAATAGAGAAAATGTAAAAAATGTATTTGTAGTTATAGAATACATTAACTTTATTTAGTGTACATTGCAAGAGGTTCCAAGCTTTTATTATTTTTAATCCCAAACACAGATAACTAATTTATGTGAATGGGATTGTTTAAAAAGCTGATTGTTCAGCTGCACTCTGCAACTTTTTTGGTTAAAGCTGCAGTTAACAACTGCCTGCATGCCCCGACTGTAAAAACTGTCCACTCTTTTACAGGAAAGTAGTTGTTCATCTATTTGTTTTACAATCATTTGTTTTGTTTGTTTAATACTTGCTCAAACATTGGTGTTTTTTTATTTTTTATTATTAAGTGTTGTTAATTCTGTTCTCAATTATTATTAATATTAAAAACACAACAAAATGTACCGATAAGAGTACCATTAAAGTACCGGATCAATAAGTGGTAGCGATAAAAGTAATACCTTACAGTAAAACCTTAACGATACCCATCCCAGTCTAACATAGTTAAGGGCCCAGTCTTTGCCCTTGTCTTGCCTCTGGGGGCCGATTAGGTAATCACCACTGAAAGACGTCTTATTAGGAGCACTCGTCACTATTAAACAACGACTGCCTTGTTTGTTTCAACATGAACACAGGTCAGGAGATATCAGGTGTGAATTATGAGAGGCTAAAAGTACAGATTGAAAATGAAAACTGTATTGCAGCTGTCAAGGGTCTGCAGCTGGCCTTGTCACTACAGCTCTAAACGACCATACATAATCAGTTTTGGGTCACATGATGAAGTTCACACAAATAACACTCAAAGCCCATCCAGTCAGAGTCAGCATCCAATGCTGTTAGTCCTCATGATGCGGTGTGCCTTACTTGTTAAGCTGTGATTTATAAATGCAATCGCAACACTGCTTTACACAAACAGACATCATTGGCTCCAGTTACACCTGGTATTAACAGCAGTCTTGGCTGATCTGATCACAGCGGACAACTGAGACATATTACTGTTTATAGCAGATATTTAGACTTGCAGGACAAAAATTTACAAAGACTGAGGTGGTCAAAGGGTACCATTAGCTGTATGCACTATTTAGTACAACACGAGTACACTAATATGTACAATTCAGAGGGATGGTTCAACCCAAAATGAACATTTTGTCCATTTACTCACCCTCAAGTTATTCCAAACATCATGTTGAATGCAAAATAAGATATTTGGAAGCGTGTTGGTAACCAAATAGTTTCTGGTAGCCATTGACGTCCATATGAGGGGAAAAGATTAAAGCAAAGCACCTATTAAAGCAACTGTTTTAATAGTAGAATCAGAAGAAAGAAATCAATATAGATTTGGACCAACATAAACATAATATTTAAGTACTAATATGTAGGGGACCGCAACAATGATAGCTTTTGTAGGTCCCAATACTGTACATGTATCTCATATGTGACCTCTAGCTGGATCATATTTCAAGGGGAGGGTCTCTAAACTCAAAACTACATTAAACACTTACTGCATCATTATTTAAATTGTCTTTAAAAGAGATCGGCATGATTTAATGCGGTTTTGGACACTGAAACTTTTATTATATGAAAAAACATGAAGTTGAGAAATGACAGATGTTTTTCCATTTTTTAGTGAATTATTTCTATAACTCTTTAACTAAGGGTTCATTTTTAGTAATGAGTAGTCTAAAAAGTGAGAAGGTTTTGGCTTTGACTGCTGTGATTTAAATAGCTTCACAGAAGAGCTCTGTCTTCAGGTGTTTTGAGTCACAAGTTTCCAAGTTCATCCTGGTGAATGCGCTAACCTTACTGCCGGTCTTCAAAGTATGAAGCTAGTATTGATGCAATCAAACTAAGACAGCAAAGCAGCAGTATACATTGCAAATGCACCATAAAAAATCCTGTTTAAGGGATGGGAGACCGTGGACCAGTGGACTTTGTTGGCTTGCAGTTGTAAAGCAATGTCAGACTCAAGTTTCCCTGATCATGAGAAACAGCCCCAAACGCACCCATCCATGGCGTCCCCCACCACCACCCCTCACTGCCTGCTGCTCCCTGGGGGGGATCACCACCTCCTGACCTCCTCTACTAAAGGGTCAAAAGGAATTTAACACAAGGCTCCCACATTCCTCCAAGGTGATAATTGCTGTTGCTCTCTACAGGGGGCCATCAGGCAGTGAGTAAACAGGAGGAGCTTAAAAAACTCACCTACTCCCCTCCCCTCACACAGCATCCCGTGGATGACACACATGAATTATGGCATCAGCCGACAGTGTGTCGACAGCGACACCAGCGCGTATGTTTTTTACAGCCCTCGCAAGTGTGCAGCTGTTAGCCTCAGTGTAAACAGCAGAGCCACTTCACACCTTCAGTCAGACGTCTCCGAACACCTCCTATGCTAATAAGATTTATTGAAAATTTCAAACTGAGCCCATAATAAAACAAAACATCATGGCGGCTTAATTAGTCCTCTTCATCATCTATACCCCCCACTCTGTTGTCCCTTAAGGAGAAGGCCTTGGAGGGAACTGATGGATGGACCGTGTCAGGGATGAGACCTCCCTAATTAATCCAGGACTGAAGCACTTCTCCTCTCCTGCGGACGTGAGCCGTTATAATTTACCTCCAAAACTATCATCCATTATAGAAAGTTCAGGTTCAATTTTCTGTGTTCTCACTTCAATAACAAACATTTTGATAAACGAATATAAAAAAGGATGACAAATATGAAAAAAAACAAACTCTAAATCATTGTGCACGAACCACTCAGGGTAAGCTCTAAATTAGTACAAAAGAAGTGATATAAAAATACTAGCTGATCAATATGTAATAACTATTTCAATGATAATGCCTGATATTATTTTGTTTAAACAAAAAATTAAATATCAACATTTTTTTTTTGTCTTTTTAAATGTTACAGGTGAATGCAGGCAACATCACATCATTATTATGCATACGAAATTATGAAACACAATATAAAAATTAGATGTTCTTTTTGGGATTTGCCAAAGATTACACTGAACAGGGTTGTTTAAATAAATGTAATTATTTGTAAATGTTTAGTGAGAGTTATAGGAGAGCAAATGTAGTCAAATGTAGTAGTAAATATCTAATGCGGGTTTTTTTCTGTTAAAGGCATCCAATATTAAACATGGTGACTCTTAACTGAACAAATCATCATGTTTCTAGCAATGCAACATGATTCCCTATTAAGAAAAAATAACTGTTTCCGTCTGCTGCAATGATTATGATGAACATCCATACCCAAATGCTTGTCTAACCTAGATTAAAAGGCCATTACTCAAACAAAACTCTTTTTACTAATTAAAATACCTGGTCATCTGCTTGTTATTGTCTTAAATAGAAAGACATCTAAACCATTCTCAGAAGTGGGTCCCAAGCACTGAATTCAGGATAAGATCAGCTTTCTTAACAAATCCATAAGTGACGCATGAAAACTATATGATGTCTAAATTTCTTAGCATCATGACTGTTATAAATCTTCAACAAAAACATTTTGAGAACCAGTATCCAACAATCCCTCCAATGCAGCATTTAATATCCCATAAACAATTATAGACAGCAAAATCTGGTTAGGAACAGCCTGCCTTTGGTGTTTGGTTAAGGCTATTACTTTTAAGGGGAAAGGAAGACATTTTCTTGTCTGCTCGACATTTCCTGGCCTGTGCCCACATGTGGTTTCCCCGAGCCACACAGTGAGGCTTTGGGGGTAATAAAAGCAGAGGTGGTGATTAAGGAGCAGGAATAATGGCCTCCACAAAACCTGGAATGCGTTTAACTGCCACACCAACCCGGGAATCATTCAGGGCCCAGCTCCATTAATATCTGCCATTATTCAGCTTTTCCAAGGCAGATGCATTTTTGACTTATTAGGCACTGCCAAAAATGCGGCCATTAGCTTAGCGCTTGTACAAAACCCTAACAGGGCATAAAAACAAAGAGAAGTGCGTAATCTCTGGAACAACACAGGACAGTGTCAATATACAGTTTCACTCAACCAGATTGATTGCTAATTCATGAGCAAATCCTTAAGTGTTAAAGTAAACTTCTAAACAAACCTTCAGTGAAGTGCAAGCAGATCATACAAGATTGCATGAAGCCATACAAATTCATCAACTCAGCAAACGGTGAAATAGTAATGAATATGAATAAGATTGGTTTTACTTGATGTACACTTAATGTTGTCCATAAAAGCAAGACAAGCCATTCACAGGTTGTCTAGTGCCTACTAATTTTTGTCAAGCAGTGCTTCCGTTATGCTTCTCTAACCTGCCTACTGATTTAACCTTGTTAAATTTTGTGAGTCCTCTATAAATCCTGGATTAAGGAGGACAAATGTCACAGAGACTCTCACTCAAAGACATCCTCACAGTGACTGTGTGCTCAGCACACCCAAACCCCATCACTTTCCTCATTACATGCACTTCATGGCTCCTTAAGGCTCCGGGTTTTATCTGGGATTTCACATTTCTCCTCTCGCACTTGATTTGCCCGGCCCCAGTAACTTGCAATCAGGACCTGGCGCAGGGCTCAAGTGCTGCAGAGCGGCACCTTGATTTTTGCAAAGCACCAATGGTAGAGTTAAGCCCTGATAATTACAGGTCAAAAATACGCTTCTGGCCTCCTCCCACAGAACACACTGACCTAAGCTAATGGTTAGAGTGTGGGAGCAACGACAGGAGTTTGCATTTTATCTGCTCGTTCGGTTGTTCTACAATGTGCCAGGGTAAGGGGGTCCGTGTGTGCTTTGGATGTCTGTTGACTATGTGTCTAATTGAGAGGTAAGCAAAAAAAAGTTTTGTGCCTTCAGAAAGTTTCCAATAAATATCCTGCTCTTAATTTTAAACACCTGCCCATAAACCTCTATGGAATGCTAAATAAAACCAAAGCTTTCAGAGAAAGCCTTCTGTCTGGCTCTCACACCAAGACAGCAGGATTTGTAATGGCTGTAACTAAGATTAAGCAGTTCAGGCTGGACCGGCTGTGTAAAAAAAAATTTAAATGCAGTGGTACACGCTTCACAGTAGGGATGTGCACAAGTAATCAAATATTTGACTACTTGGCTGCACTTAAGAGTCAAGCGGTAAGGCCGTGTCCCAAATAATGCTCTAAGACGCTGTGTCCATACTTTTTTGATGCACAGAAATTACGGGCTTGGGGCGCCTTGTGAACACAAATCGCAGGTGCTCACGGAGGTTCACTATGGTTTAGTGGACATTTACACAGCAGCTATTGCAAGTACATAAGTGTGTAATTTATAAATAACATTTTTCTTGCATGACCTGTTTGAATCCTGGCTTCGTGTCATCTCTATACAGTTCTATCTAAGAAAAGGTAAGGCAAAATATTTTACATATAACTTAACTTAAATATGAAACTATTAAATGCATTCACACACACACGAAAAGAAGTTTATATATGCACATTAAACACTGTATAATATAGGCATATATATAGTAAAATACACATATGTATATATACACGCAGATTTATATGCACATTATATATTAGATAAACATAACCCAAAATTAATAATAAAAAAAGTGTATATATAAGTATATAAAAATATTTTAAAAAATTGTGTACACATGTTGTCAGCAACTAAACAACAGCAAAAAATTTGATAACGGCGAGCATCAATCATGTTTTCTTTGTGTCCACCCTCCACATTCAATCACAAAACACACAGCAGACCTTGTGCACAGCAAAATAGGGCAGGAAAAGGGTCTTGAACTTGCTTTCAATTTTGACCCCCAGGAGGGGGGCGAGGGGTAACCTAGGGGCTGGAGACGGTTCTACTAGACTGCAGCTCTGGTTTCGATTGCCCAAACTCCTGACGCCTTCCGCTGCTGCACCTGTCAGCCGTCAATAGACCCCCTGCCCGCACCCTTTCAGCATGGTGAATATATGGCCATGCTGAATGCCCCCACCCAGCTAATTACTAAGACCTCAAAGGCCTGGATCTGCTGCATGCACCACTACAACACCAAACCAGCCTGCTCTGACCTACGCATCTTACACACACCCTCTCGCACAGACACACACACACACACGCCTGTGAGCGCACTTACACATGTGGGTCCCTTGTGAGGAGCAAGGCTGATGGAGGCACTATTGCGTGGCAGGAGATTAACAGAGCTGTCTACACGCAAGCATGAATAATACAGTTATCACTCCAGACAGACAGGCAACACACACGGCAGGTTTAAACCCTCGGAATCTAAATACACACTCTCTGCAAGAGATGATGTCAATGAAGCATCTGTAAAGAAATAAATCAAGATTAGGAGAGACTGGGGCTAGTTGTCACATGCCTATGTCTCGGTGAATAGAGTCAAAAGTCTCATTACACACATACGTTTTCTTTAGCAGTAGTTTTAGATGTTGGATTTAATACGCAATTCTTTTTTTTTCTGTGAATTGGATTCTTCAATCATATTTTTGCAGTTGTTCTTGTGTGAAACCATTAAGCACACCATATTCATACTAAGACACTATAAGGCAAGAGTCAACTCTTTAATAATGAAGTCATGTTGAAACAAATTCTTCCGGATTTCGAGCGTAATGCAGCATAATGTAATAGCTTAATGAAAAAACATAAATGTGGGATGGGGACTTGGTTCTATCCATCATTTGTTTGGATTTTGAGATGTGGGCGTTGCATTCAGAAGTGAAGGCTGATGAATCGGTGCTCACAGTGACAGGTTTAAGCCCACTAAATGATTGGTTCAGCACACGTCACCAGAAAGAAGTCTGTAATTTTCACTACAAGATCAAGTGTTGATCACATTTATAATTATGAAAGCAAAAGTAAAACAAAATAAAACATATGTAGAGATTATTAGATAACAAAATATCTATAACATGCATCTGGAAAATAGACACTTAAATAATTAACTGGGTCTAGTCACGTTGTTATATAAAACTTTAAAATAAATGTTTTAATTTATATCTTGTTATTGTATTAATCTATATTATATTTTTTTGTTTATGTTGTTCAATTCAAAATCAGTTTTGAGTTTCACAATTGTTTTATATCTTTTGGAAAACCCTATATTAGGGTTAAATATCAGATTGTTATTATTTACTTAAACCTACCCAATATATTGTGCAAACATACCTCCCTTCAGGGACATAAGGTGTGCAAATTACGGCGGGGAAATAAGTAGGCGTTCATATCTAATAGAAATTTGGTTTACATAAAGAACCGTGGTGCCGATGCGTGCGTAACGCACAATATGTAGCAGTAAATAGACAATAATCCTCATGTGCGCAATCATGCATGAAGCATGATTTAAAAATGTGCACATCAGCGGGATGAAACTGTCAAAGGCACGCTCTAGTCCGACGTGTAATCCCGACAACAACAAAAAACACATGACCAAGTACGCCTTGGCACCTGATTCGCTGTCGTCACAGTGATGCAGCAGGAGCTCAAACATGGATGCGCCTCGTTAACACTTCATAGCGCGAATCGTTGCAGGTGGATCTTCGCATTATCTCGCTACTTAAAGTGGGCTTAAAATAGCACGTGCTGTACACAGTCATACCCACATATAATGACGTTTCCATCAACTATCAACAATCCAGCATTCCCTGTCTGCGGTGTTTCTCTCCTCTCTCTGCCCCAGACGGCAGCTTCACCTGCGACAGCCCACCGGCTCTGTTCTAACACAATCCCCCAACATTACGCATACATTTAATTGAAGTTGAAGATGTTACAGGACTACATATGCCTAGACTACAAAGTGCGACATGTTATCTGTGCCCCGCGTGCAAACTGACATCGCTGCGTACCGGCGTCAGAGAAAGTGTGTCGTCTGCGCTGAACTTGCAGAGGATGAAAGTGATGGTTGAGAAGCGCTCACTCAGCTCAGGTCCTCAGCATCCACCTCCCTAACTACAGAAACCTGTCTCGTAGCATCCAGTACAGACCAGGTTCAGGGCGTCCCGCAATCACCGTCCGCCCTGCGACATATTTTTAGTTTTGACCCGTTGATGTCATTTCCTGTATGAGTGCCACATACCTTGAGTCGTTTCAAAACCACTAATTGGGAGCAATTTTTCCGCTCGCTTGACCGCGCTGGTCTATAGGGTCAAATGAGCGGTCATTACGAAGACATTCGTAAAGAAATCTGTCGGGTTTAGTGTTTTGAAAAATTTAAAGTGATATTCAACACACCGCTTCGCGCGCCCGCCGACTGTGGCGCATTTACTTTTATATAATCGCAATTTGTTTCAGTCGCATTTTATCGAGTCAAAGGCGTGTGCAGGAAATGTTTTTTGTAAGTGACCTTTAGCAAACTGACCTAAAGGCCTTTCTTAAATATTTATCTAGAAAGTTTGATTAAAAAAAAAAAACATGGTGGATTTCTAATCTGTAGCCTACAAAATTCCAGTTAATTTTTAAACGATTAAATATTTTATTTAAACGCCTGAAAAGTGAGTTTTGTTGTTGTTTTTGGTATTTATTTAAACTTTTATTATCTTTTTATAAAAAAAAAAATATTATGTTTTATTACCATGGTTGTCAATTGCACAGATTTAAAATAATTCAAAATAATAAGCAATATAATAAAATATATAAAAAATGATTAATTTCATTGAATGAAAACACCACATTATTTACATGGGCTGTGTATAAAAATGTAATATAAAACTTTTTTATTTGACTTTTTTTATCAGTATTGCTTTTAGTCCTTTAAAGTTTTATACTAAAAAATGATGCTATCAACTTGTACTGTACCGTGGTAAGTGGTATGATTTCATTGAACTTACAAATGAACGATCTCCTCTACATCTAGTGTTGATCAATAGCTAGTATTTGAACAGACACCCTATTTGTGTGTATTTGCAAATGATTATAGTCATGTGTTGGTCAGGCATTTTGATGTTGTTTGAGTTTTTGCAGTTGACATTGGCCTTGCTTGTATTGGCCTAGTCTTCTTGCCTACTCCTTCTGAGTTAAGAAAAGAAATACTAAAGATTTTCTGTCCCTGACTAATGCCCCTTCTAGTGCTGGATAAGTGAAAGAGGGGCCCAGTTTTTTTTTCTTTAAGGTGAAAGGAGTTTAAAACTGGACCCCTGCAAGGCGCTCTCTTCTTGTCTTTTTACCTCTTAACCTGTAGACTCGGCAGCCTATCTCTGATCTATGGTTGCTCTCCTTGAGCCAACATGCCATGATAGATGGCCATTGGCCTGCACATACAGCCCAATATTTCAATTTCCTGCCTAGGCAGAGGGATTTCAGAGTTTGAATAGAGTTCATAGGCACAGTGTGGTTCCTGCCGTTGCCCCCGACACCCGCAGCGAAGACCCCCAGACCCAAACATAGCACCGAGCACATTCCAAAGGCTCAGCAAAAGCAACCTGGCTCTCAATGGTAATGGAGTGAGCTGCAGCTACACCTAATACTGTTCAAAAAAACCCACACTACCAGCCAAGTGTTGGACATACACATGTATTTTTTTATTATTGCAATTTTCCACGATACTGAACAGTAGTAAAGTTTTTAAAACTACAGTGAAAGGACCATTAGAGTTTAAAACTGGACCCCCAAATTATTTTTGTCTTATTTGAATTTAAAGTCACCTTACATTTTACATCGTCTCAGATAACTTTTAAATAAATGATGCATTTATTTACGTTTAGAACTTATTTACTAGCAATTTCTTTGGTTAATTATCTGGTTAAACTCTTCTTTTTTTAAAAATAATTATGTTTTTTTCTTTTAAGAAATATATGCAAAATGTATATTTTTCTAGCAAAAGAAAAACACATGTTATTTTTTTCATACAAGATTTCACCTCAAAGTATGCCACCTAATATTATCAAAATCAGTTTATATTCTTCTTCCGCTGCTTTTACTCTGTATAAAAATGGATCATGGATGTTAAAAGCTGTTTATAATTAAAAATTAGTCCCTCAGTGTATTCGATAATACATAAATTCTAATGTTACGTGCCATTTTTTTAATGCTTATAAAATAATTTATTGCGCATGTAAAGTGTATTTAGAATAACATCTATATTTGATATTTTAAGTCACTGTTTACGATGATGCCTCTTTCTATTTTGTCATTAATCTATAGGATTATGATGCAAAGCGTTTGATCACATAAAATGCATTAAAGTGATAAACAGTCTGTCAGTAGTGCAACCATGCTAACTCAACAAAAACTGAACAAGATCAAAGGACACTCTTACATGTGAATGAGAGAGTGACACATTAGGCAGCAAAGTTAAAAGAGAATCCCCTGCACAAAAGAAAGCTACGCAGCGTTGCTTTTCAAGGAAGCAATGCTTCATTTTGGAATCTTTTCCCTTCAGTATAGCGCTCTCTCTCCCAAAGCACATCTGGCAAACATTCAGAGAGAAACAGATAAAGAGCAAAGAGAGAGACAAAAATACATGCAAGAATGAAGGCATAGCTCACACTGTGATATGTGTCTCATTTTGACATTGTTATCTGGGTCAGTTATATTTGTGAGTATCATGGAGTTTTAGGGAAACGTGATTATGTATGTTCATTTTAAGTGACAAAGGAAAGCTGATATCCGGTTTCTGCGTGCACGGAGGGGGTGCATGTTTGCATGAAGAGAAATTCTGTACATGCTACAATGTGACTGGATGCTTGTGCACATCCCTCTAACTATGGATTTGTAATGGAGCGCTCTGATTGGACGTTCCTCATATAGCAAGCAGTGCACTCTAGTGGCACAAGAGGACAGAAACACACCAACGCAGCAGCTCATTCACATTATCACTGTAAAGCATCAATAAATGTTGTAAAATAGAAGTGGAAGTACAATTGAGGTACAATGTCTTAATCCCATCTGTGATTACAATCACTCCACACATTCATACAATGACTTGCTGCAGGCTAGTGCACGTTCATTTCATTATTCCAGCACAGATATGGTGTATAATTGTGCTGTAATCTCCTGTCTAAAAATAGCATGTATCCTCATGTGCCCTCCATATATGGGACATCATGCCTCTGTGATCAAAACAGAGGGTTTGTGAGCCCTCTAAACTTCAGATAACCCTGCCCCCCTCCCCTCATCCAAACCAAGTGGCACTAACAGCGACTTCAAAGTCAATAGGCTTCCGGCTATCAGTTCAGCTTCAACAACAACAAAAAATGGGTAGAAACTGTATGGGTATATTATGTATGTTGGTAATAAAGGTTCTTTTTTGGCATTAATAGTTACATAAAGAACCTTTAACATCCATGGAAACTTTGCATTTCACAAAAGGCATAAAAAAAGTACATAGTAAATAAAATGTACTTCAGGCTTACAATAAAATGGTATTTTAAGAACTGTTCACTGACAGATTCTTTGGGGAAGCAAAATAATGGTTCAATAATATGGGTGTGTGAATTTATTATATAAAACATACATGTATATATTTAAGAAAAATATGTTGTTTTTATATTAAATATATTTATAGTACAAATATATAAGACAATTAAGACGTATATACAAATATAAATAAATAATATATATACTGTATGTCTGTGTTTATAAATGCATAATAAGTGTGTACAGTGCACACACATATTATGTAAACAAAAACTTTTATTTTGGATGCGATTGATTGCAATTAATCATTTGACAGCACAACTTTCTAGAAAAGTGTTTATCAGATCATTGCTATGTTCTTTACACTCTCTTAAAATATTGATTTTTTTTTTTCTTAGTGTGAAGAACATAATCTAAACACCTGTTTTTACACTCTAAAGACAATTTTAAGCATTGGAAATAACAGCTGAAATGCTAAAAGTTTCTTTATACAGCTATAGATGCCAATAAAGAACCTTTATTTTAAAGTGCACTAAGAAATAAGTGGAAACTATTCACTGAAATGTTTTCGGGGAACCCAAACTTGTTCTTCTACAGCACTGAAGTAAAAAAACCCTTTTAAAATCTTTATTTTTAAGACCGTCACCCCCTCCCCTCCCAAATCAGCCAGCTGTCTACCAAACAACCAGTACCTGTGCCCATCACAAGCTACTTAAATACTACTACTAGATGAGCACCAGATTGCAGAACAAGAGGAAGATAGGTGGAATAAGTGCGACGGGATGAGGATGGGCTTTAGTTGGACGATGAGGGTAGTGAAAAGAAGGGGGGTTGTTTGGACTGCAGTGCGCCAGACCCCCTAAAGCAGGGTTTAGTCGAGGCCTACAGGCTCAGGCAGACTCCTTTTAGCTCACGAAGTAGATTAATAATGAATTAAGGCATAAACCCTCCCCCCACCCCAACATACACATCCCCAAAAAGACATTCACGCATGCTAATGCATTCATTATTTATAATGTGTGTGCACGACTGGGGCAGGATGGCCACATCTGAGCCTGTGAGTGACAGAGAGAGCGAGGGAGAGATGAAGCGAGCCCGATCTCCCCCGGATGAGACTCCGAGGCTGGCGAGGAGACATCCGCCCATTGTGCAGCAGCTCTGGGCTTCCCTGGGTTGGGTTTGGGGGGGAGGCGGGGACGAAATGGGCAGCCGAGTTATCGGGGGGAGGGGTGGATTAAACAAATAAATACATGATAAGAAATGATCATGCTGGGCTAGGAGAGCTAAATGGAGACAAAGAGGCTAAAGGAACAAGCAGGGGGTCAGAGAGGGTTAGACTGACCCAGATTTACCGTCTGGACTACAGACCTGGTCATGGCATGTTGGTTTTTTATATAGCTTAAGATCTCGTTTGCGAAGTGTTAGATTTTATTCAAGTGTACGTGTTAGAAAACCCAAAAGTGTGATGTGTAACATTTGTTGATGGCTGTGGAGAGAACGTAAAGGAGACCGGCAGCACTTAGAGCAGCTATGCTCCCATGCATGAGTATGATAAGCTGATAAGGTGATAAGATAAAAGCAGAACCCAGACTTCCCAGCAGCCTTTTGCCATCAATATTCGCATAGATATGGAGGGATCAGGTCTGCAGACCGCCACCATCTCCATAGATACCTGTGGGTCTCCAAATAACCAGAGACATCCGGTTTAATCTGACAAAATGTCTTGAAAAATCAGGAGAATCTCCCAGAAGATAAGCATTAAAAGATTTAGAATGAGTGTTTGGAAAAGTAATGACTGGTAACTTGTCTTCGTGATTAATTTAAAAGCATCTAATTGCTTTTTGCAATGAATATTTTGACATTAGTCACTTATTGGAATTGTAATGCATGCAATATGCTAAAAGTATGTTATTAATTAACTGAATCATTATTTTAGAATGATTAAACAGCAATGCGACAGGGAAAGAACACGTTTATGACAGGTACAAGAAAAACCACAGTCAGCTTTTAATTTACAGTAGCTTAATAATGCAGTTCTACGAAATTAGCACCTGAGGCCAGACCTCACAAGAGGACACCGGCGTTGTGCAAACATTGCAACATTTGTTTCACACAAGGTGTGCCACTAAAATCTTTTATACCCAATTTTACCACACAGGAAAATCCATGAACTTTGGAAGTGTGTCAAAATAACACAAGAGATTGGATTTTCCACTGTTCGAAGACAAAATTGGCCCTCACGTTTTTTTTTAACAAATACAACAACATCCTTATTATGTGTGCGACTACCAGAGTCTGCAACATCTTGTTAGCTTCTAAATGTTAAGCCTATCTGAAAGTGTGAGAGAGGTGTTTAGTAATCTTCACTTTTTGCTTAGACTGCTGGACCTCTAATCAAGACCAGAACACGCTGCTCCTCTTTCACACATGCAGCGACGGTGTTTACAAAATTGCCAGAAACTCTGTGAAAAATGATACTCAGTGTTTTTTTTTCCTTCCTTGCTTTTTCTTTCTTGTATCTTTTTTTTTATTTTTTAATGGATTAATAAACTGTAGAAGCCATTTTACACCTTTGAGTAAAAAATAAACAAAAAATGGGTGATAAATATTTACAGTGCCATTTTAAGATATAAAGTCACATTGGGTGCCTCATCTACAAAAATCTAAAACACATTTGCAGAATATAAAGTCACACTGTGAGATATAAAGTCATAACAGAATATATAATGAAAGTTATAATTATGAGAAATAAAGTCAGACTTGTGAGATATAAATTGGCATTTAGGAAGAACAAAGACATTTGCGGGACAAATAAAGTCATGTGATGTAGAAAATCATAATTATGAGAAATTAATGTAGTACTGTGAGTTCTACAGTTGCATTTAGGAGAAATAGTAACCTTTCCTGGTAATAAAATCTTCATTGTAAGATATAAAAATTATGAGAAATAAAAGAATTGTGAACTAGAAAGCTGCATTCAGGAGAAACAAAGTCACATTTGCAGAATATCATTATTGTGTGAGGTATAAGGTCAAAATTGTGATATAAATGCACTAGTGAGAGTTTAAGTTAGAATCATCAGCATTGATCAGAAACAAAGCAATGCTTGCAGGTTATAAAGTCAATTATGTTACTGAAAAAAACTATTATGAGAAATAAAGCTGAAATTGTTAGCTATAAAGTTGCGCTATAACCTGAACTTACCATGTGCGACATTTACCTGGATCAACATCTTTGATGGAATAACATTGTGATTAGCCAATCAGATTTGAACCAGTTTATAGTTTACGATCAGTGTTTGGTGCTTGTGCATAAGTGTTAGTCATCTATAATTTCCTCTGATTTTAGGCATTAGTCATGGATAAGGTTAGGTTTAGGTGTGGAGATATGGTCAAGACAAAATTTTTGGATTCAAATATTGTTTCTGGGTTAACAGAATGTTAACCTTGGGACACATAGAACTTGGCAAAATCAGGACGTGTCTACAGTTGCATTCAGGAAAATCAAATTGTCAGTTAAAATGGCATTTACAAGAAACAAAGCAATGTTTGCAGGTAATGAAGTCAATACGGAGATTAAAAAACACTACTATAAGAAATCTAGTTAGACGTAATGTCAGTTGTGAGGGGGAAAATGCATTTATAAGAAACAAAGTCAGAACTGTGAATTACAAAGTAGCAACTGCCTATGTATTACTCTGAGGTGAACAGAAACTTCCATAATAAAACCCAACGCAACAGTGATCATCGATGATGTGTACAGACATAATTTAGTGGTTGCATTTAATAACAGATCAATCAGTCCTGCAGCTTTGGTTGGGATGAGCGTTAAGCACTGGTCTCAGGGCCTGCTCAGATGAAGGCCAGTACAGACCCCACAGCTGCAGAAGGTCCAAACGGCCATGTCTGTGACCTACCACAGGGAGTCTGAACAAAACAGTCCTAGCAGCGCAGGACCGCCAACCTCTTTCTCCAGAGGCTTTCATTAGGTTTCAAAGGCTTCCTGGTTTTAGATTACTGCGAAAACACACGACCGCACTGACCACACTCTACAGGGCACCGTGAAGCTGGGCCGGCTGAAGACACAAGCACACAACCCCGCTGTGAATCAGGAGGATCCCATTTACGCCGCTATTTGAACAGAAACGCCACACAAAGACAGGTGTGATTTTCATTACATAACCTCTGCTTGGAGCGAAACCTGCATGTTCAGGAGACCAAAGGGGAAGCTAACAAATGCTATGGTACCACACAACATCAGTCGCCAACCGTCCCGACCCGTCCCCCTTTTCAGTGGCACCTTGTCAATCTTTGGAAAAAATAACCCACCGCTTCAAACAAGATGGTAGTTGAGTAGGCCCAAAATTGACCCTTCTATCCAATTATGCCAAAACACTATTGTCCCGACAGAAGTCTTCTAAGATATGTTAAAAGAAAAAGGCCTGCTGCTTCTCTCAGAAATGAGATGTCCATTCTCTGCGGCCTTTAGCATGAGAAAGGCACCTCACTGCATGCATAATTCTGCTGAGTCATTGTGATGGCCTTTCTACTGGCCGTTGACAAAAAGCACCAGCACGGGGGCTATTGTCATGGACGCATCCATCTGCATCAAGGCCATTAGAGGATATTTGCACTTCCTCAGTGCTGCGGGCCCAGTGGGTTTTTGACATGCGACAGAAGGCACCAGGCTTTGCCCACCAGCTCTTCAGGTGCAGATTGGGGTAGAGCAAGGTCCTGTCAACCTCTATGACGGACGCACGAGGAGAGGCAGGAGTTTGGGTGTGATTGATGTGTGAGGGATCCCAACCGCTCTGTGTGGGATCTGCTCTCCTGTCTTTGTGTTCCTGCATGTTGGAGGGAGTTTCTACTTGTTGAAGTCTGTGTATGCGGTGAAATGGATTGGCGAGTCGAAAGAGCATAAGAAAGGCAAAGCATCCCACACACAACAGACATACACGCAGCCAGACTGACAGATGGGAGAAGTGTGTCTTCACCAGGGACCGACCACATGAGTCTCCAATTGAGACAGTACTTGCATATGAATATAGGATATAGATGAAAATAAGACGGAAGACCGGGAAAGATTTAGCCAACATGCTAAGATTGAGTAAAAACCTAGTGAAAAAAAAAAACTCATGCGTGTTACTATTATATATAATATATAGCATCCAAAGGAATATCAAATTATCTTTATTTCTTTATATATGTATGTAAATTTTAAGTGTATATGATTTGATCATATATTTTTTAAAACGTATATATATAAATATATTAATTTGGAACATTTAGTTGTTTTACTGTAGCATTTTACCGTTAGAATTACAATATTTTTACATTTAGCTTTTATCCAAAGTGACATAAAAATTTATTTTTCCTTACAGTACAGAACAAACATCTACTGACCTCCAACACAAAGCTAGGAAGGCCTACAAGGGTTCAATTTTAAATTCAAGATTTCTTAATAAAACCCCTTTTCTTTTATTTCATTAAGAAAAGTATCCTGTACATTTAAACTTTATCCAGAAAGTTTAGGAATTTGAAAAAAAAGCTCCAGAAAAAAAATGGAATTTGAATTCCTAAAGTAAAAACATGCTCCATGTAAAATATGTCCATTCTAGTCATCGTGTGCGTAAATTGCATTTATATTGCAATTTACAAAACAAAATGCCACTTCACTGACTCAAATGCAGCTTTGAGACGCAAAGCACACGTGAAAATGTGATAGTCCTGCTCACAAGTCCCATGAAATTTTTTGCTTGCACACTCGTAAAACTGTGATCCCATGTACAAATACAGTCTGTCAATCCATAACCCGCTGCATGTAACTTATATCCCTATTGTTGTTTTTTCCACTTTTGGAATGCTGGCAGCTGGAGATAAGAATCTTGATTGAATTAAGTGCTGCTCGAGAAGCTCTGTGCTGCGTTGTGCCAGTACTTGTGTGTGTGTGTTAGTGTGTGCGGTGATGCCAGCGGGCAGGGGGTACCTGTGGGCCGGCTCCTACTGGGACTCATTTGGAGCAGACAGCTCTCAATGTGTTCATTAGGACTGTGATTGGGCCTCACTCCTGTGGGGAGGACCAGCCTACCCAACGCTGAATAGTCCTGATTGTGCTCAGCATAAATTGCCATCTGTTTCAGTGGAGAAGAGGGAGAGAGAAAAAGACAGGCAAAAAGAAGGAGAGGGGGGAATAGAAGTAGAGGGAGTAGAGGAAAATGGTAAATTTCTTATTAAAATTTCTTAGGGAATCACATTGTTGAGCATTTAATTAAAAGGGATATAAAAATGTTAATCATTAATTAATTATAATTATCATTGTCACTCTCGTCTCTGTCGTACCAAACATGCATGCTTTTTTTCAGCTCTTGAGCTTTTTAAGAAAACAAATACATCCTAAATTTATACAAAAGCTAGTAACAAATTATTTGAAGGAGTACTGGTCACACGTTTCATGTACAAAATATTTTCATGGAGCATGATCTTTATTAAATGATTTTTGTCCTAAATCATTTTGACACATACAATGTGTTTTTGGCTATTGCTACAAATATAACTCAACAACTTAAGGTTTTACATGTTGTTAGTTAATATTACTCAATGTATAACTGAAAATTTTGAATTCAAGAATTGCTCCCCTTTCAATTTTTTTCATTCAACCGATTAAGCCCTAGACTTAGAATTTTGAATCTGAAACAAATTTTCATATAAAGCTTTCATCTGACTTTATGGAATATAGCACACATGTCATACTTGTTTTGGAGCTTGATAGCCATGGTCACTGGTCAAGTGTCTTGGAAAAGCTGTGTGAATATTCTTCGAAAACTCTTCTTTTGTGCTCCATGATAAATGCAGCAATGTGAAGGTGAACAAAAAAAAAATAACAGCAAGAGAAATAAATAATAATAACACAAAAGCTGTCACTGTGGTGGTACCTTTTCAATTATGTACATTTTAAGTACTAATATGTACCTTTAAGGTAACAAAATGGACCCTTTTTGTACAAACATGTACCTTTTGAAAAGATAACGCCCCAGTGACAGCTTTTTACCTTTTTTTCTGAGAGTGCATAAACTGCATGTCTGTGTGTCAAACAAAAGCAGTACACATAGACTATAATTAATCACATGGTGCCTGATAGCACGCAATGTCACTCTGTCTTTGGACGAGACCCCCTGAGAGAGGGTATGACAGGCCAGGGCAGATTGATCGGGTAGAAAGTTACTGTAAAATAGAGGTTTGCTCTCTGTCCTACCAATCAATGACTAGAGCAGTGTAGCGTACAGGGTTCGCTGACTCTATGAGGCCAGACTACAGGTTAGCCAAAGGGCAGCCCATTAACCATTCACCCTGCTTCAGAGGCTGCCATGTTTTCCATTTTCCTACTTTTCAATTAAAAACACACACATTTGATTTTCTATCTATCATGGTGGTGACTTTCCATTGAGTTATCGGCAATCCTTTAACCCTCACTTTTACATTTTAGGACATCGCTTATATATGTTTACACAGTTTAAAAAAAGGCTGAATAGTGAAGTTTATGTTTTATGGCATTCCTGGCATTAATTCTTTTTCAGTTTTTTATGGTTTTTGGTCATTTTACAGCATTATGTTAATGTTCAGATGTAAGTATTAAAAGTATTAACAGATTATCATACAGACTTACATTTAAAGTAAAACTGAAAATCCTGTTAACACACATTGTTTACATATTGTGTCTATTTAAACAAGTCAAGTCAAGTCAAGTCACGTTTATTGATATAATGCTTTTAACAATACAGATTGTAGCAAAGCACTGAACATTATCAAATAGAAGAACAGAGTAATGGTAATGTATAATG